>BCIV01000004.1:838907-1121883 GCA_001600055.1 Filobasidium wieringae
GTCTTACCTTTGACAATGTCTCAGTGGCAGGAACACAACCACTGGAGATAGTACACTCAGACATTGCAGGACCACTCAAACCAGATCTGAATGGTTACATCTATTACGTGACATTCACTGATGATTTTACTGGTCTGACTTGCATCAATGGTCTGAGGAACAAGTCTGCAATGGATGTGTTTGACAGCTTCAAGAACTTCAAGAAGACTGCTGAACTGGTCTTCCAGAAGAAGGTTCAATGCTTGCGTACAGATGGTGGTGGAGAGTACCAAGGTGGTATGAAGACCTATCTCTTAGGACAAGGGATAGTCCACCAAGTTACTACACCATACACACCTCAGCTGAACGGTACAGCAGAGAGGGCCAACAGAACTTTGAAGGAGATGACAGCATCCATGCTGATCAACGCAAAGATGGACCAGAAGTGGTGGTACCATGCTATGCAATATGCTTGCAGCATCATCAACATGGGCAAGCAGTATCAAGGAAGATCTCTGGAGGAGATCATGTGGAAACACAGACCCAGCTATGGACAGCTACATCCTTTTGGTACAGAGTGCTGGGCGAGGGTACCCAGAGAAGCAAGATACAAGAGTGATCTTACTCAGTCTAAAGCAATCAAGGGAAGATTGCTGCATCCCAACATGAAGGGAGCAGGATACCTGATAGTGACTCAGGAAAGTGGCAGAGAAGTGACACTGACAAGCAGAGATGTTGTGTTCAAGAGACCAGAAGAGGTYGGCAACAGGRAGAGTRCCCCAAGGATATCCAATGRAACACAGTATGGAGATCAAGATGGTCATACAGAAGRAGGACTGCTTGAAGAGCAGCCTGATCTCACTTTACCTGAAGAAGATGATGACTATGATCAGGAAGATGATCAACAGCAGGAACCACCAAGGGAAAGGACTCCTGCGGTGACCATACCTGCTCTTCAGTATCCAATGGAGGATCTGGATGCAGATGAACAAGAGTCTGATGATGAAGATCCTTTGCTACTGAGACCTAATGTGGTTGCAAGAAGGAGATCACCCAGGCTGAACATCATACAAGAGATAGCCCTTGCAAGTGTGCATGTAGCACAAGAAGATCCTCAGACATATAGAGCTGCCATGCAAAGTGGTAACTCTCATTTATGGCAAGAAGCCATTGACAAAGAGCTCAAGTCTATTGAAGATACTGGAACCTGGAAAGAGATTACAGTTCCAGAGGGAGCCAGCTTGGTGGACAGCAAGTGGGTCTTCAARACCAAGCTCAATGAGAGAGGAGAGGTGGTCAAGTACAAAGCTAGGATTGTTGCCAGAGGATTCACTCAAGAATATGGCATCAACTACTTTGACACCTACAGTCCTGTAGCCAGGCTGACATCTCTCAGGACATTGCTGACTATAGTGGCAGCAGAAGACTTGGAACTGTATCAATTGGACGCAGACACTGCCTTTCTCAACGGAACGTTGGAGGAAGACATCTACATGGATTTCCCAGATGCTTACAAGAAGCAAGACAAGAGGTCAACAGGACTAAAGCTTGTCAGGTCACTCTATGGACTGAAACAGTCACCTAGAGTGTGGTGGCAGCTGATCAGTGCCTATCTGGGAGAACTAGGATTCACAAGACTATCAGCAGATTGGGGCCTTTACTATCACAAGAAGAAAAATGCTTACCTGTTACTCTATGTGGAAGATGTGCTCATAGTAGCAGCACAGATGACAATCATTGATGGCATCAAGGACGCATCAAAGGACAAATGGAAATGGTCTGATATAGGTGCAGCTGCCTATATACTTGGACTRAAGCTGGACAGGCATAGRCCCAGCAGAACTATCTCACTCAGCCAAGAGGGATACATCCAGAGAGTGCTTGAACGCTTTGGCATGCAAGATGCAAAGACAGTCACAACTTCACTCTATGATGCTACTCTGGCAAGACAGGAAGGAACAGTGAAGGTTGACAAACAGCGGCAGACACTCTATCAACAGATARTTGGATCCCTAATGTGGTGTGCCATGTCAGCAAGACCAGATATAGTCTTCACTGTTGGCTATCTGAGCAGGTTCAGCAGCAACCCCTCAGAGCAACACCTGAAAGCAGCAAAGAGAMCATTGGCTTATCTCAAAGGGACTTTGAACAAGGTTCTTACCTTAGGACAACTCAGTAAAGACAATGGAGTCCTTACAGGATACTGTGATGCAGACTATGCAGGAGACTTGGAGACAAGACRCAGCACARCAGGCTACTGTTTTAAGCTATTAGGTTCTGTCATCTCATGGACCTCAATCAGACAGAACACAGTTGCAACCTCAACATGTGAAGCAGAATATATGGCTCTAGCAGAAGCTGCCAAGGAAGCCATATGGCTGAGCAGAATGCTCAAGGAATTGGATTTCATCAAGAAAGACCTGCCTACCCAACTTTACTGTGACAATCAAGGAGCATTGGCACTGGCAGGCAACCCTGCACATCACRAGAGATCCAAACATATTGATATCAGATATCACTATATTAGGGAGATGGTTGACAATGRTCATATCACCATCCATCATGTCAGGACAAACGACCAAGCAGCAGATATGCTTACAAAACCACTCAAGGACATCAAACATAAGCACAACTGCCAGCTCATTCATCTAGAATGATGAGAGGGAGCTATAGGCAGATTGAAGAGGATCAGTAGACTGCATGCAATCTTAGGAGGCAAGGATCACCCTCAGCAAGGATTGATGCAAAACATCCTGGAAGTCGAAAAGTTACTTTGTCTTCTTCAGGACACGGCTCACTCCAGGATGGTGATTGGTTTTTTGTTTGGAAACTAGGATTGGAAAGGATTGGAATTCTGGATTGGAAACATAAAAGACAAAACAGCAAAAATAGGAGGTGCTCATCTGCACCATCAGGCTCTGAAGCTTTGCGCTTGAGCTTGAGAGGGAGTGTTGGGATTTGCAATGATTTGACATCATTGGCAATAAGCCATATGGATGACATATGGATTGGCAATCTCAAACACAAAGGGAATCATGAAACATAAACAACATACCATGAAACACAGGGGTAGCACAGCAATCACGTACTTGTGATCGATCACGTGATTAGGTTGGCACAGCTCATCAATCTCGTACTACTTTACGGACTGTCCCACATTGGTCCCACAAGGGTCCCACTGGTTGCACATGATACATGTGAACTGTTAACAGGGTGGTCATCTATCCCTTGGTGGAGTCCAAGATCCCGTACTCAATTACCGAATGCCGAGATGGCACCACATGGTACCAGGTTCTCTGATACACATATATATAGGAGGACACTTTGACCTCTACTTCTGTCCTCACTTTACTTTACTTGTAATAATCAATGACTTCAATGACTATTGAAGATTAGATTCATTCACCAAATTACACCAAGGGATTTGTATGTATAGCATATGATGTACACTATGAGGATGTATAACGGATGGAGAACTCTACTACAATTGTACTACCTAAGGTCGATGAACGACCTGTAAAATTGTATTGCCCGACGGGCAGTTCTCCCATCAGTGAAAACCGTGTGATAACAGAGGTCCTAATGACGTGTATATGACCTTAGTATGTACTCGACAAGGAGCCTATAACAATAATAAGAAAGAAACAACCCGCAAAACCCCTAAACAAACTCCTAAGAAGGCTGCACCTAAGAGGCTAACACCCAAAAAGACCACACCCAAAAAGACCACACCCAAAAAGACGGCCCCCAACAGGAAAGCGAAACAGGATCTGGAAGCGATTGAACCCAAGAGTAAGGTTGAGGAAGTGGAGAAGGAGCAGGTGGAGAAGCGGCAGGTGGAGAAGGAGCAGCAAGTTGATCAGGACGAGATGGAAATTGTCAAGAAACCTGATAATACTGATAATGATGATGAGGAGGATGTCAAGGCCAGTAAGTACAGTTGAACTTCCAGGCTCACGTTTAAACACTCACTATTTGCATGCCGTTCAAAAGCGCCTAGCCAGGGCCGTTTCAAGGTTCCGATACCTGGTGATAACGATATGATCGAAAAACACCAGGAATACCTTGATCTCTGGTGCCATAAGCACTACAACAATGGCAGGGGCGGCAAAGGCAACCGTCACAGGCAACGACCCGTCATAGCGAGTGCAAAGGTCATGGCCAAAGAAGGGAAGACATCAGGCGTTTGGTGGTTGTGGACTTGCCGGTAAGTTTGAAGTTCAAACTTCAAACGTTTGAACTTTGAACATTTAGATCGTTTGCCCATCATTTTCCCTCTTCTGCATAGGTACTGCCCTTGGATCGCCTTGAAGACCGCAAACACAGCCGGGTCAGGGACCTCCATCAACTATCACGCCAATATGTGTAAGAAGAGGGTCGACGACTCACAGACTCGTCTGGTGGTGGATAGGTTGATTTCTGAGGTTCAGCCAGCTGAGCCTCGTTTGATGGAGACCCGCTATGCAATTCTTGAATGGATTGCAGTGAACCACCACGCATGCAGAGTGGTGGATCAAGATGCTGTAAGTACCGTTCAACCTTTGAACCTTTAAACGTTTGCACTCATTGTTTGCCTATAATTTAGTTCAAGTCGATGTTTACCGCATCCTTTCCTGCAATGGACACGGTTCTGCCGTCTAGACCTCAGGTCAAGAAGGACATGCGTATGATGCACAACAGGACTGTGTCAAACCTGAAGATACGTCTTTGCGAGACGCACAGTGCGATTCACATTTCTCTTGATGGATGGACTGACAGGAGCGGGAAAGCGTACATTGCAATCATTGCCAATTGGTCAATTGCCCTGGACAAGAGAGTGGGAAACGATAGCATGTTCAAGGCAATGCAGGCAATGTTGTCTTTCCATTAGTGAGTAAGGTTCAGGCGTTCAAACGCCAGTGTGGAGTGACCGGGTGTTCAGAAGAATACCAAGTTGCTCTCACAGCTATTAATTGTCTAAATCCCACTGATATCTTAACAAGTTGGTGAAGCCAATGAAGTTGATGAAGTTGAAGTAAGCAACAAGGGTAGCTAAGCCTTGTTGTGTTAAAGGTTGAAGGTGCTGAAGCGCAAGTGCTGACGCTGGGGATGAAGCTATGAGTCAGCAAGTATGGTCTGTGAAGACTGAAGAAATAGGAGGTAAGAATGTTCAGCTCTGTTCCTCCTCTCTTGGCCTTGTATTTATGTGTCCACAAGACAATAGAGCACAAGTGAAAGGCAATCAACAAGGATTCGTAAAGTAGTACAAGCATTCGTAAAGACGTGTGGATATTCGTAAAGTGAATCTTATTCCTGCCAAGGAATTGATGAAGTACGTGTTTGAGAACACTAAGTTTGATGAAGTAGGTGTTTGAGAACACTAAGTTTGATCAAGTACTTGTTTGAGATCAAGAAGGTTTGATCAAGTCCAAAACTGATTGATGAGTCTGTAGATGATCCGTAGTGCTGTGCAGCTGTGTTGTGTTGGTGTTTCAACTGTGCATGTTGGTATATCCAATGTGTGTAGTGCGTATAGTGCGTGTATGCTTCACAGCCTGAACTTTGAACTTCCTAAACGTGACTGATCAGATCAACATTGCTGACCTTGAATGTCCTTGTTTTTATTGATGTGTTTGGCACACTAGAACATTACACTGGGGAGCACATGGCTGACATTGTGGCTGTTATAGGCCACTTTAGAACACGTACCAAGGGCCAATACACGTCATCAAGACTCTCGTTATCACTCAGCCAAGGAATGGAGGACTCGCCTGTCGGGGTCTACAACACTCAGATTTTTCTTCATTCCTCAAAGGAGGGTGGTTGTAGTAGAGTTCTCCATCCGTTATACAATCTACTAGTACAGACCCAGTGCTAGGCTTGCAAGTCCCTGATAACAGTTCAACCGGACCTTGTTGACGACGTAGTCCTAACAGTGGCTAAGTGTCTGACCGATTGGGGAATTGAGAACAAGGTGATGTTGGTCATCTGTGATAACGCTTCCAACAACGACAAGATGGTCGATTCCCTTGCCATGCATGGGTGGAAGATGTTCCATGGGCGTTTAGGTCGTGTGAGATGTTTCGCCCACATCTTGAATCTGGTCGTTGGGGTAAGTTGACTCCGCTGCCGTTTGAAGTTTAAAGTTGAACTCCACCAAACTTCAAACAATCTCACGACTTTAGGCCGTTATTGAGGGAGCCACTGGATCAAAGTGGTCTCAACTCAAGGAGCTGGAGGCAGACAATTTGAATGAGCCGGAATGTGACATCCTTGACTCTGATATTGAGGAAGATGACAATGATGAGAGCGAAGATGGGTCGTTCACTCAGCGAGAGGAGATTTCTCCTGATCAGGCAATCCTGGATTCGCTCCCTCTCACTGCATGTCCTTCAGGAACACCTGTAGATCTTCTCTGTGGTCACTAAACGTCTTGGGGTACGTAGTGTAGCCGGTTCCGACTTCACCATGGTAGCGAGCGTGATTCCAATCATGGACGCGCTTCACAAGCGTTTGACGCAAATCAAGGTGGAAGGGACACCCTCCAAGGCCGTCAAACGTGGAGTCCAGCGGGGTATCGACGTACTAGATAAGTACTACGCAAAGACCGATGAGAGTGCCTTGTTTTGAGCGGCAATATGTGAGTTTAGGATTCTCGTTCAAGGTGTCTAGGCGGTTGAACTTATTATACTTTGAACTTCTAGTGCTGCACCCGGGCTATAGAGTGCAATACCTTGTCAAGCAAAGGTTGGCCAGCCAAGTGGATTGAAGAGGCAAAAGAGGTCACGAGGAACCTCTGGCAGACCGCGTACAGGGAGATGTACGAGCCTGATGAAAAGGTCAAGCCTCTCGACCCAAAAAAGGTACGTTTGGCTGATGAACATTTGAACGGCATTCAATTTACTAAACTTTTGAACTGCCAAACGTGTTAGGCTGAAATTGTGGAGTTCAATGATTTTCTTGGGCTGGATCAGGACGACAATGACAGTACTGATGAGGACCCTTTTGAGAAGTTCATCAACGGGCCCAGGATGGCCGTGCGGCAGTACAAGGACCTGGTAATATTCTGGACTTCAGAGTTTGCCAATACCGGCAATGAACAAAGCATGAGTCTTGCTAGGATGGCTATGGACGTTCTAGGGTGCCCAGGTACGTTTAGGAGTTTAAACTGCAAGGGACCCGAGCTGATACAGCGCCATTTTGAACTTAACAACTTCTGTCAAAGTTGAACGTGTGTTCAGTCGCGCTGGTTTGATGGTTTTGCCTAGATGGAACCGCTTGGACCCTGAAACGGCTGGACTACAGCTGTTGGTGGCTGATTGGTTCAAGCATGGTCACTGCAGACCCCTCCTGTTTGAGCAGGCGTGGAATAAAGGTAAGGCCCGAGAAGTAGCGCCGAAATCGACAACACCTATTCCAGCGCTTAGAATGATCAAGGGTAAGGGCAAGGGTAAGCGTACTGTTGTTGTAGACCTGGTATCACCAGAGAAACAGGGCCCGAGCAAGGAGGCTAGCTTGTCTAAGGTACTGATGTAGTTAAAGACAAATCATGCATGTTCAAACGTTCACACGCGTTCAATGAACGTGAACATCTTGGACGTTCATGTAAAGGAACGGGAGAAACAGGGGTATAGCACTCAGCCACAGAGGAGATACAATGCCAAGCCATGGCACAAGATGGCGCAAGGTCCCCAAAGGATGGCGCAAGGTGGCGGAAGGTCCCCAAAGGACGGCGCAAGGTGGCGCAAGGATGGTACAGGATGATGCAAGATGGAGCAGGATGACACAAGATGACGCACTGGCGCACTGACGCACTGGCGCACTGACGCACTGGCGCATGGGCGCACTGGGGCACTGACGCAAGATGGTACCATCAGGACTAGTGTAGCAGGGTAATATCCTACCATCCAATTAGTATATATAGCAGACACTTTGTAAAGTTGGTTGCCACCCTCTTGACATATCAGGAGGCACGGTCAGCACGCTTAAGATGCTAGAACACAAAACAGATAGAGTCATACAACCGATGACTCATGTTGAATACATACCTAATACTTGTTCTAAGCCTTACGAGGACCGTAAGCAGAGGATTAGCTACCCACCTGTTAACGGAGATCGCTTGATTACGGTAACATCAAAGAATCTTCTTAGTGAGACTTCCGACAACGAAGACAGTATTCCCATAAGAGACCTGTATCTTCACAGTTCATGTTCACGTTCAAGTTCAAGTTCAGGCCATTGACCAACGTTTGAACACCGTTCAAGAGGCGTTCGATCGAACATTTGAACTTCTGCCAACTCTAGTTCAGTATATATATAGTTAGGAATTGAATCGTCTATACAGAGTCAACCAAATTGTATAGAGGATTCAAGTCCGATATCGCATCCTATTTACACCGACTGAATTACCAATTCAAGACGTATTGTGAAGAGGTTACTACGATAGGATCTCGCTAAGTTGTTCTCATACAACCTTCGTTCTTCACCCTCTGAACCGATTAGATCATCGATTGATACTAATCCGTTTCAATTCAACCGACTTACAGACTCTAACCAAATCCTTTAACTTGGTCGAATAACTTGTCCACCGCTTAGAACCGACCGAGTTACACCAACTCAGCTCTTATTCCATCATCCAGATAACCTACAGGTAGCGCTTGCTATTAGACCTGTGACAGCAAGAACCTGCCGTAACACATTTGATCGTGTTTTTGTGAGCATGCAAAATAGGTGTCAGGTTGACTTTATACATGTTAGGCAGGGCCTGAATCAAATAGTATACAACATCAATAGATGTCAGGTTTAGATTAGGCGTAAAAAGTAGATGTCAGGCTAAATAGCTACAAACGCGAAATTCGCGCGTTGTTGCAAACTCATCGCATGTTGCTGCAAGATGTTCAGAGTGGTAGGTTGTGCAGCATTGAATGAGGTTGTTGGATAAGGATATAATTAGTATAATGGAATTGTAACACCTGCACACATTCATTAGTAGTCAGACCGCCGTTCTTTTCAGGAGGAGTTTTTTTTTAGGTTCCGCACTGCTAGGCTATTATATGTTTGACTATTCATCTGGTTTCTCTTGTGTTGTTAGCTGTGATGTAGTAAGGAAGTATATTAAGGGAAGGTGTCACATAACCCTGGGGCTATTGTTGCACTGGCATATCGACGCCTAACGTAGAACCAGCAGAACAGTCAGGTGTCCGTAACTCCGCTCAGAGTAAAGGGGGAGACTGATGTCGCCTCAGTTACTTGATAGCTGAGCGTCGCACTGGTGTCGAGCTTAGTATACTCAATCTTCCCTACGGTCGAAAATACGTCATTCTCATCGATCCCACCGGCACATCGAGAGGAATCGATCGGACTTTTCTATTTCGTGAAGATACGCAGGCGCACTTCGAAGTGTCCGACCTACGTACAAACATCAGCATGTATGTTATCGCTGCAGATCGCAGTCATGACCGTGTTCCGTTTCTGGTCGATTCTGGTTGCCGACCAGTTCTGATGTAGAAGGAATCGCGTAAGGAGGAATATTTGTTGCCTCAAAGTCTAGGATCGAATTGGCAGCATCGGTAGGAAGATACTGCCAAGCTAAGGACGCGAAGGCATTGTATGCAACCTCAGCAGTGGGAAGACGAGGAAGTGCTTTCGTGACTAAGAGTGGTGCTGTTGCGGAGCACTGAAAATCAATGCGCGTAGAAATGAGTATGGCTGCAACATCCACTGACCTATCAAAGCAATTGATGGAGTCTCAGCCTCGAGTCTCTTCGCAGGACTGCTAGAAGCAATCTTTTTATCAGTTTCCCTGACTCAGGTTATGATGATACAATCTTACACAAGCGCATACTCCTGCAAATCGTTGGCTAAAACGAGATGTGGACCTCCTTGCATACTGACTTCGACATCCAAGCCATGGTGCCAACTGAAAGCTCGATTTTGCCAATTAGTTCGGATGAATGCCTCGTATAGCTCTCGCGGGCAGTGCGGGAGATATGCAACGCATGGACGATCGCGATGCAGCACATATGACCCCAACTAAATCGCGATTGTTAAATTTTGACAAAGCATTTGGCGTCCTCAAAACTTGCCTGATTGCTCGGTATCACACTAAACCCATCCGCTTCAAAGAGCATCAAATCTAATGGACCGAAAGCAGGATCGTATAGATGTACATCGGTTGTCTAAGATAAAATTGAAAAACATAAACGCGTGCGGTCATGTAAAAAGCTAGTAGAAATACCTTCATTGCCTTTGCTAGGCTTCGAAGTTGTATGTATTGAAATTGGCTCTCCCGTGACTCACTCACTTTGCCTAATCCAAGACAAACTATGTGACAGAGTGGCGAGTCCCGAGGCTCGATTGTGGGACAGTCTCCTTCAGCAGGTGTTCCAAGGAGTATTCGCCTAGCCCAGTCCAGTTGGTCTAAATGCACCCAGCGAAATCGTATATTAGGGTAGCTTTCTGGTGGTACGAAGTGTTTCCAATGGCAAACCTTGCCATGTTCGATGAAACGATCCCGGAGCTTGGTATTGCGCTTGTCGCATTTGCAGCTTCCTCTCTAACCTGACTAACTGCTCGTGAAGCGGTAGACTTCCCACATCTTCAAAGGCGTTTCTACTACGTCTGCTCTTTTTGGTTTTTTTAGTCAGGAAATCGGTCATGAAACTGTCGATGGACATAGTTTGATAAACAGACCGAAACTAGAAGGTAAGGGATAAGGGAAAAGCTATACCAAAACGTGAGCTATATTGGCTTGTGAGACGTGAGCGGGCTATCATCTCACGTGAGAGGTCGCTGTCGGCTATTCGCAGTGTAAGCGATAATGCGATACGCAGCTTAGCGAAGTAAACTCGGTTGATTCCACAGAGCACAGAGGCGATAGAAGCACAATTTTCCAGGCCTAAACATGTCTTCAGAGGAGACGGATGTTCTAGGATCAGTAATCATAGCTCGGAATTTGTCGAAACTAGGCGTAGAATATATCTTTGGAATCGTAGGCATACCTGTCATAGAGGTTGCACAAGCATGTATCGACATCGGCATACGATTCATCTCTTTTCGAAATGAACAAAGTGCTGCATATGTAAGTCGGGTACCTTTAATCCTCTCTTAGTGTTCTCGTTGAACGGTACGATCAATCAGGCGGCGGCAGCATACGGATATCTTAGTGGTCGACCCGGAGTGTGTCTGGTTGTCGGTGGGCCTGGCGTTATTCATGCCATGGCTGGCGTCCATCATGCCGAAAGCAACGGTTGGCCGTTCATGCTATTGGCGGGATCGAGTGAGACCTACCAGAGAGATATGGGTGCTTTCCAGGAATTGGATCAAGTCGGTCTACTGAAGCCACACGTCAAGCAAGTCGATTCGTCTGAGCGTGCGCAGGCGAACTTGTCTCACGATTCATTTCTTAGGTACGCTGGATGCCCCCCGTCATTAGCTTTGCTGCCTCGTTCGCTTGAGCGAGCTTTTCGACACTCGTTCTATGGAAGACCAGGTCCCACATATGTAGACCTAGTGAGTCTGCACTTGGCTCTTTGACTCATTCGGATACTAAGAAGGCACACTACTATCTAGCCTGCAGATCTTATAACGGCCCATGCCAGAAGTACAGAGTATGTACCATGTGTGCGACCTCCCGACTCGCCTTGCAGCTTGGCAGCTCAGCCGGACATCGCAAGAGCGGCTGCTTTGTTGAGAATGGCTAAAAGACCGCTAGTGATCATTGGAAAGGGGTGGGTTCTGCGTCAACCGGACCTGATACTGTCCTGTGCTAACTCGATTAGCAACAGAGCTCAATTCGCGAGGGCAGAATCTGCAGTGCAGCGGCTCTTGTCTGTACTGCCTATACCCTTTATTCCCACACCTATGGGAAAAGGCTTAATTCCAGATGACCACCCGCTTTGCGTCGCGGCTGCACGGTCTACCGCACTTGCACAAGCCGACGTGGTTCTTATTTTGGGGGCACGTTTGAACTGGATCTTGCATTACGGTCAACATCCTAAATGGAACGAGCACGCGAAGTTTATCAGGGTTGAAATCGACCCATCGACCATCGACAACAACAAGGCGGCTGAGGTCAATCTCCTAGGCGATCTGAACGGCATCACGAATCAGCTGGCTCATGCCTTAGAATCGTATCCTTGCGAATCGCTTCAAGCAACTGTCCACTTATCGGGCAATATGTCACAAGACCATGCTCTATGGTACAAATTTCTCTTCGCCAAATGCCATGAGAACGCCCAGAAAATGATTGAAAAGACTATGATCCTACAGACACGAGGCCAGAAAACGGACAGAAGGGGCTTTGAGCCTCGTATGACATATCAGCAGGCGTTTAATATCATACGGAAGGAATTGCCCGCAGACCATATATTTATAGGGGAAGGCGCCAATACCATGGACATTGCTCGAAGCATGTTCGACGTGGTCTTACCTAGATCGAGATTGGACGCAGGCACTCAAGCCACAATGGGCGTCGGAATGGGATATTGCATTGCTGCCGCTTTAGATGCCGCTTCATACAGTCGATCTTCCGGCCGACCACGTCGACCCATAGTAGCCATTATTGGCGATTCTGCGTTCGGATTTTCAGCTATGGAAGTTGAGACAGCGGTTCGTAATCGGATGGGAATGCTGGTTATTGTGATGAATAATGGAGGAGTAAGCGTTATCATTCGGAATCAATCGACTGCACTGACTCTACTACGATCGTTAGGTATACAAAGGACTGCCAACGGAAATATACTCAAACACCGACGTGGGGCAGTTACCACCAACAGCCTTACAGCCAGAGATCGCATACGATACGCTCGCAGTCTCTTTAGGAGGAGAAGGAATTCGTGTTACGACTGGCCACGAGCTCAAAACAGCTGTGATACGTGGAATAGCTGCTCAGAGGAGAGGAACGGTCACACTGGTGAATGTATTGATGGATAGCGGTATGAAGAAAGAGTCAGTACTTGGCGTATAAACTCCAACCAGAAGGCTTGAATTGACATGGCTCGGTAATCAATAACAGACTAAAGTTTGGCTGGCTAGCTTCTACGAAGACAAAATCAAAGCTGTAACGCTTCGGCTGGCTCTTGCGATGTTACTGTATTACCGTATGATATTTCACGTGATCAATCACAAGCGCGTGATGTTTTGCGCTTTTCCGCAGTGCCCTGCTCTTTTCTTGCGTTGCTACCAGCAGATCAATTGGTCGACGATGACATGACGTTCATGGATTAGCAACACTCATAGTTTCTCAGCTACCACTCACTCTCCACCAAACAGCAGCAACAGTCCGTAAAATGGCTCCCGTCAAGAAGTCCAAGGCCGCCAAGACCTCAGAGTCCATCAACACTAAGTTGCAGCTTGTGGTCAAGAGTGGAAAGGTGAGTAGACCCGTTGGAACAGATCAAGGCCTACACTGACCAATTTTCCCGAATCCAGTTCACCCTCGGTTACAAGCAGGCTTTGAAGAACCTTCGTAACGGAAAGGGTCAGTGTCGCTCGATTTATGTCTGCAGAACTCTTTACACCAACCTCTGCCAGCGGACCGCGGGAGGAAGGGGGACTGGAGCTCGTGCTGAGAAGGTCCCCAAAGCTGACATGACCTTCCTCTATCCTCCTCCACTATAGCTAAGCTCATCCTGATCTCTCAGAACTGCCCTCCTCTGCGCAAGTCTGAGATTGAGTACTACGCTATGCTGTACGTCCCTTTGGCTATGTTTCATGCTCGATCACCAGACTGACAATACATATCGTTCGATTTAACCAACAGCTCCAAGACCTCTGTTCACCACTACCAGGGGTCTAACGTCGAACTCGGTACTGCCGCTGGAAAGCTTTACCGTGTTGGTGTTATGAGCATCTTGGACGCTGGTGACTCTGACTTGGTTAGTCGTTTTTATTCGCTTTGTTCAAGGACCTTTCTGATCACCTGTTGTATGACTTTAGTTGCAAGTCACCACCGAAGCCTAAATGGCTTGGTGATTGGTGCCGACTGGCTCATTTTGGTAATGATGTAGCGCTTTCATCGTTGTACATTCAATTCAAATGAGTCATCACATCGTTCAAGATAACGCTCCCCGACGCAAGTTCTACACGGCCTTCACAAAGGAATGCTCTTGATATGTACATCTAGTGATACAACTGGAAAATGAAACATGTGAAAGTCAGAAAATCCTTTAGCTCAGGACTCATAACCATTGGGAGATCGTCGTTTGGACCGGGCTTTGGTGTCCCGTAAGCGCCCTGACCAATTTCCGTCGGGGTCAGGGGTAATCTCTGTTGACATTGGCGATCCAGATCTGCTTCTGTCCAGCTGCTGCGCTTGCATCTGGGTCTGCTCTGTAATTCCGTTGTCTCTTATGTCGTTCCGCTGAACTCGAGTGAAGCTGCCTTGGCTCCGCGTTTTGCCCCATATATCGGTTGTTCTTTGCGAATTCTCAAAACATAGTGGGGCAAATGCATCAGAAGAAAAGGCGGTAAAGTCGTCTTCACGTATTCGCTCGTCGTGGTTCCATGAGGCCGTGCTCAGATCGCCAACATAATCGGGCTGACTTTCTCCGCCACTCCTCACAAAGCTGACGTTTTGTGGAGCAATGCCTGAGCCATAACCCTGTTCTACGTCCATGTCATGGCCTACTCGCTGTGCAGTTGATGGCTGGAAGCCGCGGTAGCTATGTACCGGAGTGCACTGTGGTCGGACGACCCTTTCGGAGCTGATGCTTGGATGCGGTGGAAATGTATGGATCGATGAAGTATGGTTGCCATGCGATGTGGAAGCAATCGAATTGAGCGATGATACTGGCGGTGGAGGAACGTGATGAATGCCGTGCACTGGCTGATATGCTGCAATATGCTCAGGATTGTATCGAATCGTCCTCGCTAATTGCGCCTGTAGTCACCGTAATACTAGCATATTAGACTTCAAGTATAAGCAGACGAGCGTAAACCCTTACCTGTAACGTCTTTAGGTCTTGACCTTCCTTTCCCACATGCATTGTGGCTATCAGGTCCTCGACATCCATCGCTCAAAGGTCGCAATTTCCGCGATAAGTCCACAGCCAGTTGAGCGGAAAGAGATGTCAGGGGTCACTTTATTGCTAGCGAGTGCAAGAGTCTGTCGCCAAGACGATAATGCAGAAGAATAAGGTTGATCAATATTAAGGATATTGGAAAGTCCGGGAATTGTCCTCGCTTCTGTCTGGCCTGCAACCGGATACCTGACTGACTGGTATCAAGTGAGGGTAGTGACTGGCTGAGGCGAAGACCACCTGTGTCAGGAGCAGCAGAATATTGCCATATATCGCTAGTCGGTAGGCAGCACGCAAGAAGATACAAAGCAACAGGCGTCAGACATATCGTTGAATGATGTGCTCTCTAACAGTTCACTCGTGGCGAACACGCACGGGCGCGTCGGACCGCAACTAGCCGGATGCATATGGCGGTGTTATTATGAGTGCATTATGATCTCGGTATAAGAGGGCAATAGTTTAGCTACGGCAAAAGAATTAACTAGACTAGATTAATGTCCGAGGGCCTCAGGGACAGAGTTGATATACGAGATCGCTGTTGCCCGGTAGTTGTCCTGGATGACGGTGAGATTCCCGCCTTCAAGTTGTAGCATGTTCGACTCGTATTGGCCAGATGTATAGGCGGGCCACGAAGTCAGGTTCAACGTGCGGCTGACTAGTTGGGAGACTATGGAGTCTTTAGCGCCGTTTGGGTCAAGGGCGGTAGCGAAGTTGATCCTACCAAGAAGCTCAAAGCTATCAAACGTTGTTCTAGCTCGTTGACCTAACCACACCGACTTACCAGTAGGATACCATCTGTCTAGACAGTTGCACGGTAGAAGCATTGTATGCCGCTGGAGTCAGATTGGGTGCACCGAACGTGAGAGGTACATCGCTGCCATGCGATGCTAAGAAAGATCGAGTCGGAATAAGCAGACCGGCGATAACCCTGTACAAATTGGACTCACCTCCATTGAAGTCAGTCGCATTGACGTCCTGAGTGAAAAGATACGACCAGGTTGTAATGTTCTGCTGTGTGAGTGTGGTTTGCAAGTTCCTTCTAGGTGCCTGGAAGACTACGTCTCCAAATGCCGCTGCCAAAGACCTTGCACTGTCCAGGTAGTATGCTTAGTATTGTGCTCGTTTAACGAGGGACAAAGTGAACCTACTTACTAGGAGTTATGGGTGACATCTGTGGCATCCGGAATATCATAAGGGGATTCGTATGATCCGATGTAATAGCTCGATAGCGCGTTCAGGACCGTGTCGTTAATCGCAATGGAGGCAGCGGTTTCAAAGGCACTTTCGACAAATCCGTTAAAGGAAGCACTGTCGTTGACTTGAGATGGGACGAAGATCGTTCCCCTTTTGTAGCGCATGAGGGTCACATCGTCGTGAAGTAGGAAAGGCTGGAGTACTCACTCATCCAATACGTTGCCTGCGATTATGGCCACCTTAGCAAACTCTCCAGCTGCTAAAGCAAGCGCGGGACTTCCGATGATAAGCTGCCCGTCGATGGAAGGACCTGTCGTAATTCTAAAATATCAACTCAATACTAGACGCAATCGCGGGAGAGGCTTACCATATATCAGTCTACAACCGATTGACACTGTAGATATTAGTACCGTATCGACCGGCTCTGCAGGATGCCATGTCAACTCACATGGAAGGATCGCGGGCCTGAATTGTGTTGGAGGCGTTAAACAATACAGCATATTCGACCTGCTTTAGACACTGGAAAGACCCTTGTGTACCATTGCTACAGCCTGTCAAGGTTACCAATTGATCGTAGTACGCTTGGCGGCTCTCGTTCGCATAGTTCAAAGGATAGGATTCCATGGCCCCAGACTGTAGAATAGCACCTCGAAACAGTGGGGAATCGACCTCCACTGCAGGAACGGTCTGCGTATAGTTCATCGACGTGGGGGCATTGCGGCCAATGGGACTGCTCATGTTGTTTCCGTTGGTTGCGGTGACCAATCCCGGATTGACCAGGTGGAGTGCAATAGAAATCGCTCCAGCGGATTCACCCATTACAGTCACCTTCTCAGGGTTACCTCCAAACGAGCTAATGTGCTGTTGCACCCATTTCAAAGCTAGGAGCTGATCTTGTAGTCCGAGAACGCTAGCTCCTTCCTCTGCAGCCTCTTTGCCGGCCAAGAAACCCCACGGCCCAAGCCTGTAGTTAAGTGTGACAACAATGACTGGCGAATAGGTAGCTAAGGACTGAGCTATGATGGCAGATCCATCGAAAGGGAGAGTGGAACCGCTGACAAAGGCACCTTTCCGTCCAGTATTATTTAACAATGGCACCGAACGCTACAGGCAATCACTTACCTCCATATATCCATACGAGCACGGGTAAGCCAGAGTCGTATGCATCAGTCAAGGCAGCGCTGTTGTTGCCTCCCAGAGCAGCAGCAGTAGCTCGTAAAGAAGCCAAAGATTGTTCAGACGGCGTATATACGTTGAGATGCAAACAATCCTCTGATGAATCTCCGTACAGAGCGCGTACAGGTTGAGGACATGAAGGTCCGTTGACCGTAGCGTTTATACCGGAGGCATACTTGGTCAGATTGGCGGGTACAGGAGGTGCGAAACGCAAGCTTCCCGTGGGTGGTTCAGCAAAGGGAATTCCTAAAAACCTTGTCGTGTTAAGCGCATTGACAGTGACACCATGAACAGTGACGTTTGATGTGCCGTTGGAAAGGTCGACCTGAACGGGTGTCAGTCCTGCAGTCGTACCAGTAGTGTTACTGGCCACATTGGGCGAAGGCTGAATCTGCCTGGCGTGCAATTCGACAGGGTCGAATGATCCGCTGGCCAGGCCAAGAGGCAGCAGGAGAGCCACAAGAGTAGCAAATGCGAACCTCATTGAAAGCAGGTGCGTGTAGAAGTTCCTGTAGCTTCTGTAGTAGGTAGTAGGGCTCAAATATGTGCTAGATCTCTCAGATGTGATTATATGGCTAAGCTGTAAGCTGGCTGACAAGTAAGAAAGCATCCGGATCCCACTCGATGGATTCATTCTATCAGGCTACCCTTTCCGGATTCACGAACGGTTATTACATTTGATTCCGAACGCGAACCGACGTCATGCACTCTGAAACAGTGACATATCCATGCGATAGCCGGTAGCCCCATCTTTAGGGTCAATAAACTCAGGCTCCGACCTCTCAGACGTTTGAAAGCTTCGTAATGCTCGAGCGCCTCGCCTCGGGTCGACCAAAGCTTTCACACGACACGCAGAGTGGCCGTCGAAACTGACAACGAACGCACGCTGGTCGCTGACACCCCACACTCTTGCGCCTTCCCCTTGCAAACTGTACACAGGGGATTCTGGTCTGCCTGGAGTGAAGATAGAGTAACCGCCCTTGTGCCACTCCAATCTGTCCTGAGTGTCCCTAGTTTCGCCATCTCTGCATGCTGATCTTGGCAACTCGCTTTGCGCCGATAAAAACTCTCGTCTACCTTCAATGACCATACGAGGATCCCAGAAATGCACCATACCATGTCTTGACGAACCAGCAGCTACCCATCCCCGTCCCGTGAAGGTGCAAGAATACAAAGAATTCTGCGACCACGGATCTGCAAGCGCCAGAACGGGTCGAGCACGTTTGGGCAGATGCTCTTCGTTGCCAGACAAGACGCCCATACCAGACAGACGAAGATCGTGAATTCTCGCTTGACCATCATACCACGCTGAGAGCAGCATAGCGGATGTGTTATTAGTGAGATAGCTCATCTCTTCGGATGATGTCTCGATGTCGTACACGGCAGACTTCTTCCGCGCACCTCCTAACAACGCAGAAGGGCGGCTTTGACTCCACGCTAGAGAGTTTGCGAATCCAGTCTCTCGGATTGGATACAATTGGAGGCAGTCCAAACCAGAAGTACCAACTGCGGCGTATCCGTGGGATCCTTCCAGGCAAAGTATAGAAGACCAAGGTCTTCCGGTTACGTTGATTGTTGAAGGAGAAGCCCAAGGGGATGCGGTATGGTATAGGCTTATTGAGCCCGTACGTGAGGCGGTCAGAAAGAGGTCCGCCGAACGTTTCCCATGAGGAGCGCTGAGAGACTCTATGGCTCCTTCGCTTACAGATTGATATAAAGCAGTGGTGATCGCTTCAGGCTGAAGAGAAGAATACCCCTCATTTAAACGAACCTGCTGTATCCTGCCTCCGACAGTAGTGATGATATATCGAGTGGGACCTACCGGCAAGAGGCCGGTCAGGTCGTCCAAGGCGGAAGGTAAAGCCCGGGGATTCTGCGGTGCCCTTATCCGTATGGTCACCACAGAGGCGACAGATTTTCTGATGATCGAGCGATCTAGATTGTCATTCTGGAGGTGGTGTACAACGATATCGTTGCCTCGACCTACCACGACCTTATCTCGACTCAAATACAGGATCGGTCTGTACGGTCGCAGCCAGGTGGGACCGATTTGTCGCGCTATCATCAGGTTTCGTTCCATATTTTTTTGGATCATGTGGTTGTATCGAACAATCTCTTTAGCATCTTTCGGAGCTCTAGATCCGCCTCCCATAGTGTCCGGCTGGGTTTGATTCCTCCCTATATAGTCGCAAGTAATATGCATCATACGGATTTGCCTTGACAATGAAGGCAAAGCAACGGTATGAACCTGGACCATAAGCGCGTTAATGTTTTGGTCGAGCATTGATACAATCACCACCAACTCTAGGGAGATATAACTTACTCTCTGCGCGTCCAGTCTGGAAACTTGGGCCAATCGAAACACATCTTCCACCTCGAGCGACCCATAGATCAGTGACAAGACGTCTTCTGGCAAGGCATTCCACCGGGAGAGCATGTCATCGAATACGACGTGACGTAGTGATTCGATAGATTTACGATAATTACTGTTATATCTGTTGCAGAAATGAATTGCAGATGAGGAGGAGCAGCCGGAGCAGTTGGGCTTATTGCAGAATTGCAGACGAGCAGAATGATCGATGAGTTCGATCGATGACTCATAGATGCAAAATATGTGGTGATATCCATTTATCCGCTAGCTGCTAGCTCTGCTAGACCCATTATTGCCTTGAGCTTTCAAAGCTTGTAAGCTCGTAAGCTTGTAAGCTTGTAAGCTTGTAATTGCTTCTCGACTTTTTCAGTTATTGGGGTAAATCGGTACAATAATACCACTACTGGTCTGACTGCATACTGCAACTATACAGCTTGCTTGTTCTCTCTGGCTCCAGGCCACTGGCATGAAAAGGGATATACAAGAACGATAACATATGTCACTTCTTTGGGCATGCTGGACATATACTCAATCTATCGGCTTCCGGATGAAATCCTTGAGCGGGTTGCTAGTCATCTCACCAACGCTGTAGATCTTGTCAATTTCACCTTGGTAAGAGCTTCTTGCACGGCGATCAGATAGATAGAGGACTAAGGTACCCACCTGAAAGATTTCCAAGCGATTCAAGAACGTTGCCGACTGTGCCTCAGTGCGATACTCTCTAGCGTTACACAAGTTTGGTCAAATAGATAATCCCTGGTCGCAATATTCAGCCCGAGAAAAGTTGGTTGAGTTGGAGACACGGTATCAAAGATGGATGCGGCTACAGCCTCGAACTCGTGAGGAGCTGGTCTTGACTGGGAGGACTTCGATATACGAAATGCAAGAAGGTGTGCATCACCATGGAATTAGCATCGTGCTCAGGTCAGGTTAGAATTCTAATTATCTTAGGTATCTGGCTATGGTGTCCTCGTAAAAGACCTCGTACATACCCTACCGAGATTCAGCTCCTATCTCTACCTACCGGAGACCCTACCCTCAGGAAACGACCTTGCTCGATCGTAGAAAGAGATACTGGTGTAGACATTCTCGATCTGCATCTAGATCCCACTCAGGATCTCCTTGTCCTAAGTGAATCCATGTAGGTGTACGTTGTCTATTCTATCTGCAAGGGAGACTGAGCGTACTCTTGACTCTAGACGCATCACAGTACCCCAAATCAACGAAGCGGTCATGACGCCGCTGCACCGATTCAGGTTCTTGACACTATCTACATTTGAGCAACATCCACAAGCTTCGCAAATACCTCTTGTGGGCCCATGCTTGTTTGCTGGCAAAACTGAGGCTTCGCAGCTGTTGCAGATATATGGCCACGTGTTTGCTGTTCTTACGCTTCCTGTGGACAATGTGACTGGTCGAATTTACAATCAGGAAGTCAACATATGGAATTGGCAAACTGGAAAACATCTCTGTGTGAGCTGATATTTTGACCCGTCATTTGTAAAGCTGGATCCTGAAAAACTTGTTCGTAGCTCTTTCGTGTGCCTGAATCAGCATGTCAAGCCAGTTTCGCTCTTCTTACCGGAACGGAGTTTTTGGTCACTTTGCACCGGATGGATAAGGATCCCTCGGTTGAGATATACACTTTCGAGCGGCTAGAGTCGGAAACGGTCACTTCCAACGATGATCTCAAGCCAAAGCTAATGGTGCAGCTCGGCTTGCTACCGCTGAGGCCGGGTGTACAGGTGGATATGGATGTCCGGCCCGATCCCCCATTTCCTCCAAGTAAGGGTGCGAGCGCTTTGGGAAGAACCAAGCCGTTTACCGATTCAGCGGAGACTGGAATACTCATCTTCAAGGCAATGTGCCTAGCTGAGGGAAATGGAGGCGCGGACTTTGTGCACCTGACCATCGTTGTTCTGAAGGAAGCGCTGTTGAAATTGGCTAGAGAAAGATTTTCCACCCGCTTGGCCGAACGAAACAGAGCTATCATCCATCTGGCACGGGATGACTCGAATTCTCAATGGGTTGAATGGGATCAGTGGGGCCCGTCGAGTAGTAGAGTCTTCGAGGACAGCACGATGTCTGTGCATTGGGTCAGTTGTCCGCTCGAGCGATAGATATAGTACCGACTGCCTAACACGTCTGCATACTCAAGGTTTGTTTTGTGCACGGATATCGGTTTGCTCGCCTATTACGGGAATCTGATCGGCCAATTCAACACCCTCGTCTTGGCCCGAACAAGGTGCAAGTTCTTGATTTCTCGCCGATAGCCCAACACGCCCATCGAAAGAGTTACGAAGGAGCAACATTCATCTCCCTTGATGGTACAGAAGCGACTCCTGTCAGCACAATAACCTCTCTCGATCGGATGCGATTTTTCAGGGATATCATAACCAGTGAATTACCTTATGTAGTCACCACAACAGGGGAAAATTACCACACTGAGGGGATAATGATTGGAGATGACTCATTGATCATGTCTCGAGTGCGTATGACTCAAACAAACAACGACTGGAAGGCTGATCGGGTTCCCTTGCACGCAGTCTGAAGCTTATGGGGACGGGGAGATTAGGCAGACATTGACCGTCCTCGGCATGTAATCTGTCGTCGATACGGCACAAAATGAGGAAACCGAGCAGGAGCGGATTTGAGAAGGGTGTAAATGACTTCATAGTTCTTATAAGAAGGATCACACATGGAATGCAGGAGTATCAGTATCACCTAGTGCGAATGATTCCAGCAGCGATGAGCTACGAAAGACAAATGGAGGGACAGGTTTAGCGGCATCACAATTTCAAAGCTAGAAGCTTTATTTACCTTTTGGATCTTAGCCTTGATCATAGGGTTCTTCATATGTTCTTGCAACGCCTTCGGGTTACTTTGACTCTGCTGCAGGATTGACTGCATAACAGGATCGCCCTAATGGAGTTTCGTAGCCGTTAGGATCCGAACCGACAGAGGCGATGGCTAGATCTTACCATTATCTGCGCAACTTCCGGGTCGCGCATTGCGCGCTCAAGAGCCTGTTCATCTGTCTCGCCCTGCCTTTCCTTGTAGGTTTCCTGAGCACACTTGGTCAATTGTGTCTCAATCTCTCTAGTATGCTTCTTTTCAATGTCGGCTGCAGAGGCCTGAATATAGAATCAAATCGTGTCAGCAAAATTATTGCAATCGAGTTGATCTGAACGAGCGACTGACGGCTTGGAGAGCCTCCATGGCCTTTGAATGCTCCTTCATTCCCGTCAAAACGGTCGCCTTCCGCAGGTATGCCTTGATGAATGCTGGATCAATCTTGATGGCTTCATCTGCATCTTTCAACGCTTCAGGTAGAGCAGCCAACTTGTTGTAAGCAGCAGCTCGGTTGTTGTATCCTCTAGGATCAGAAGGCAATCGCTTGATCGCTTCAGTGTAGTGTTTTACAGCGTCGGCGAACTGCCCAGATTTGAAGGCGACATTTCCTTCTTCTCTCGCTTTCTCAGCTAACTCCGGGTTGATGTAAGCTTGTTTCTCAGCATCCGCTTTGACTTTCTCAGCGGATCGAAGTTTCGCCAGGACATCGGGGGTTCGATGCTCAGTTAAAGATTTCCCGTAGTACTTGACAGCCTGCTCCAAGTTCCCTTCTTTCTCATAAGCAGATCCGATTCTAGCTATAGCTTTAGCAATAACCTTATAATCCGCCCTAAGCGATCGACCCTCGTCCACAGCCTTTTCGCAGATTTGTATGCACTTTTTCCACTCCGTCTGTTCGAAGTAAACTGCTGCAAGATTGGTAAGGAAAGTCACGTCTTTAGGGTATGCATCCCAGGCGGCTTGAAATGCTTCAACTGCATCATCGAAACTCCGCGATTTGTAAGCGGCAGTGCCTTGAGCCTTCAAGTCTGCAGCTTTCCTTTTTTGGTTGTCCTCTTCAGTAGGCTCGACTTCCATCGGCTCAGCAGCGGGTTCCGGCGCTTTTGAGGGAGGAGTTGCTCGTGCTTTGGACGAGGAAGGAGCTGGCACGTCGTCCTCGACTGTAGCGGATCTACGCTTGGGCTCGGTGGGTTGGTCCTTAGAGGGTTCCTCTTCGGTCATCTTGCGCACCCCTTCGGGCATTTCATTGGATCCTTCCGGTCGTTCAAAGGACTCCTGATGACCGCAGATAACCTCGTCAATCGTTGATCAGGCGGTAGAAGACGAGATTGCTTACCATATCCACTCCCATGGCAACTCCTAGAACGGCCAACATTCTCTGGTCTTGTAGTATGTTTCCCATATCCGCTTTACCCTTTCCGCTTTGCAAGTCTCTGATTTTCTGGACAAATGCAGGATCGGCCATGTAAGAGCTCGTGCGAGGATTACTAGCTAGTTTTCCAATAAGATTGGGATCCGCAAACATGCCAGCTAAGGGATTTTCGGAGCCTGAGAAGGGACTGGAAGAATCAAGAGCTTTCTTTACGGAAGCCATGCCTGACTTTAAAGCAGCGTTCGAGGGCTCCTTTTGCAGTCCTTCCTCACTGCGGGTTTGGTGTAAGCTCGGGGTCTAGAGTATGAGAGTTCTCCTCGGCTCACTATACAAAGACGGCATCCTCATACCGTCCCAAGCCATGTAAGGCAGCTCCTTTTCGCGCATAACCTTTCACAAAATCAGCATTCAATTCGATGCACTGGGGACACGAATCAGCGACAATGACATCCTCTATCGATTCCTGTTGAGCATACCTTCTCAGCATCCTCAAGTGCGCCCGAAAAGTCCTTCAGCGAGGCCTTGCTTGCGGACCGGTTGGACCACAATACGTGATTGTCTCCGTCCACCGCAATGGCCTGCAAGAAGGCCATAATCGAAAGAGCATGAGCGACGATTCTCAGACAACACGGCATAGCATTCCTACCTGAGAATACAAATCAGAGGCCTTGTCGAAGTCTTTTGCAGAGAAAGCAGCATTAGCTTGAGTCTTGAGGGCAGCAGCCTGAGCAGGTCTGGCTGATTAGTCATATGTTCTGCGAACGAGGAAAGGTCGATTGCACACATACGTCAGCCATGGTTAGTTTGTTCGTCTTCGTAGTTGTGTCAATACGGAATGAAAAACTTTGCTAGTTGCTTAGTCGCAGAATCAGGTAAGTCTTGGATGCGAGTTGTCGATCGTGCTTGTATATTCTGTATCGTGCTTCAATCAGCCAACCTTGTCTTCCTTCTAGAGGTTTCTGGGTTCGTCAACCGGTGACGCGGACATGAACGCAAATCCTAGGCTTTCACACGGACATGAGCGGAATGTTCAGACGACGTTTCATCTGGGGATGGGCCAGTCAAATTGTCAAAGCTTCGAAGACGCAATCATTATTGAAAGCGACCACGGAATGAGTGATTGATCGACACGAATTAGTCGGGATGTATCGTAAGAGGCCTTTGTCTGAGCAGTTTGGCAGTCTGCCCGTGAACCCCTAGCTTGCTTCGCAGACGTGCCGGGTACGCATGGTCGCGATGGTCGCAGATGATATGCTCATAGTTGATCCTTTGATGACTGTCGACTTTGTAACTGCTCAGATCAGTCAGAAAATCGCGAGATCTGGTAGGGGTACGGATGTGAAGATCCGGGGTAATTATTGAAAGAGAGGC
This sequence comes from Filobasidium wieringae, assembly GCA_001600055.1. Taxonomy (NCBI): domain Eukaryota; kingdom Fungi; phylum Basidiomycota; class Tremellomycetes; order Filobasidiales; family Filobasidiaceae; genus Filobasidium; species Filobasidium wieringae. The sequence continues at coordinate 864,223 of BCIV01000004.1, forward strand.
CAGTTGCCGCTGTGTTTTTCGTCTCGCCCTCACATCGATATCTATCTGGATCTCCCTCTTCGACGGTCGGCTACCACTCATCCTGCAGCGTGTATCAGAACCTTGATCTCTATCTTGTCCAAGTTTCTACGGTTTGTATCATCAGATGTCTTGCCCGGTCCTTATAGAAGGAAAAAGCAGGATTTGGACTGCTACGGACCGGAATGGAAGTTGCCGGCCGGTGCTAGATCAGGTCGCGTTCGACTTTGGCAATATTACTTTCGTGGGGATACCACTCGCAATCACCTCTCATGTCAGTGTTCAAGGAGCATGATGAGGTTACTCGTCTGAGATATGGTCGATGTAAATTGGTTGTCAGACAATACACGTGTACCAACTTCAGTGCTAAAATCGTGAAGGGGCCAAGTATATCAGGTATGACATTCGAATGTAAAGCAAGGTTGAAGCCTTCAAGGTCAAGACGAATCATTAAGCATTACATTATTGTAGATTTTGTAAAGGATGATAATACATAATACAAGTCAAAAGTGGACTGGGTCTGGAGGCCCTGAAGGAACGCGCTGATCGGATACAATCGATTCATGTAGGCGAGCGTGACCGGCACCTTCCGCTTTGGGAGTTGTCACTATCTAATCAACGTTGCCCGATGTAGCAAACTCGATGCGCGATCATCTCTCGTTCAACCCAAAGTTCGTTCAGAAGACAGGCCTCAAGCTACCCGCTTCCCCCAGCTGCTATGCTCGATTGTCAGAGGCCTTGAAGTTATTGCTGATAAGGGAGTACCGGATTTGGGATGGAATCGATGTCCGCTATCCTATTCCCACCTGTTCGGTTCCGATAACGATGATGGTTCGGCAGACGCGTATCGGTACAGCTCCTTTCACCTTCCTCATTCGTCATCTGAAGTCCTTGGTTCGAACACTCCTTCCTAATACCGTGGTGTTTTATATACAATCTCCAGCTAAACCTCTAGGGCCTCTAGACTTTCATCCTCAGTCTTATACAAGCTACCACCATGTATAGCATCCGCTGTTGATCTTACTCTTTCACACATCATCAACATCATCAATCCCCGGGCAAGCCAGTGACGGGGAACAACATCATTCTGTACCACCTTTGCTCCTTCTTGGCCCATTCATCTCCGCACCTTCACACCATTTCTTCTCGCCGATCCAGAATTCTAGCATCAGCAAGAGTCGCATTCCTCTCGTCAGCATCAACAGAGCAAGTAACCGCACTGAAGAGAGGGATTTAAAGACGGGTAGCCTATCCAGGTCGTATTCGTCCTTCTTCCCCTTTGCCGTTACTCGTTCGGACCTCTTCTGGCCATCTTATCTGCTGGAACAATTCGCTGCTGCCCTAGTCGACTCGTACGAACTTTGTCGTGACGATAGCACATAACTACACATTGTCACAGGGACTGGTTTTGACACGTTCGTAACCTGCTGATAGCAGATTAGTGCGATGACCTGATCAAACTCGGTGTTTCAGATCACCTTCAATCCATCGCTACTTCTTAACGACTGACTAGTTGACCACATACGTCGATAAACCATGAAATATCTCGATTTGCCTACTCTCGGCCTTCTGTCCTCGTGGCTTTCGTATTCGTCGCCGGAATGCAAGGTGAATACTAGGATCGAAGCATATACCACGAAGGAGGTCAAGAAGGAACGCCAGCTCAGATCCCAGATGAAAACCATATGGGACAAGGAGACCGCAGAGGTAAACGCGTGAGTCAAGGCGAGGCAATGTCACAATTCCAATGCATGTCCTGATTTCCTTCTCCCGCGAAGACTGTCGATGTCACCAGAAGACAAGCGGAATTTGACTTCTTCTCCCTTCGGAGACCGAGGAGATTCTGCTTCCCTCAAAATACACCTCCTTCTTGTCTCGACGCTGAATCAGGCTTATCCGGACTACGACTTTACCGACTTATCAGCCGATGAATTTGAGCGTGAACCATCCGGTGTAGTAGGTGTACTTCAAGCTTTGAGCGGAGTGATGGAGAGTGGGAAGGATAGAGTAGGGAGGTTGGGAACAAGTCCGTAAGTCATATGTAGCCGAGACCACATGTCATTCCCATTTGACTGTTCATAACTTACGTACGTTCGGCGTTTGGCGTTCAGGCGTTCGTACGGATCTTACCCGACAGCCGTATTTACTCCTCCTCAAGCTTCATCTTCCCTTCCATCTTCCACACCTCCGGATCAAATGATCGACCTTTCGAGCATAACAAACCCATTCATGCTGGATTTGTTACAGAAAGTGATCAACCTGGAAGAATGTGTGGTTTACTCTTACATGCCTAGCAAAGAATGCGATCCTCACGCTGAGGATGAAGACGATGACGAAGATGAAGAAGTGGATGACATCGGTGGATCCGCCGCTACCGGGACTGACATATTCGGCAACAGCACGGCTCAGGGGGATAGCGATATCTCCGACGACGACATGATGATGGATATGGAACTCGATGATCCCAATGCTGAACGAGACCGAAAATCCAAGCGAGAAGCCCTCAAGCAAGCTCGAGATAGGGCACGAAGGGAGAGCATGGTGGACCCTGCTACAGCAGAGAGGTCGAAAGGCGCACTGTTGTGGAGTGTGAACTACTTTTTCTACTGCAAGTGAGTCGTTTGGCACGGCCTGTGATGTTTGGGATTCGAGACTGATGGCTGCTCTCCTTCACCATCTGTCAGGCAGCAGCGTCGGATGCTATTCATCTCTGTCTGGGCACGGAAGCGTGGTGCTTTCATGGCGCCGATTCCTCAGCAGAATCCTTTCAAAGCACAAACCTCGTCGTCTTTTGCTCATCGATTCGCTTCCACATCGACTTCTATGCCTAGTTTGACAGGGTTGGCTTCGAGCATTCAGAAGGGGCACCTGAGTCCAGTCGACCACAGTAAGCTCGGTTCCAGCTCGGCCAGCGCGATTCCGATTATGGATCGATCTAGCGCCAGTCCCAAGAAACATGGGGCCGAGAACGCGAGACGAACTCGAAGGCGAAGTGAGAGCGTCGCAAGTAACAGAAGCGGAGTCAGCATTCGAGCAAGAGGAAAGAGAATCAAGGCGGCCTGAAGGACGGGCGTGCAGTCGATTCGTAGGAAGGAGATCAACAAGTTATATCATCACCATCAGCTGGAAGTTGGAAACGTCTCTATCTATACCGTAGTCGACCGTGTATGTAGCGTTGGACCGTGCCTTGTATCATGTAGTGGTGGTTTTGCGTCGCAAGGAATGGATGTATACAATAATGATTTTTCGTGACGACGACACCGCACACATCGCGTGATCTGTATTGGAAGGAGGTGATACGACTGAACAAAACAATCGCTTGCTCTGCCTATGTGTGGAAGCAGCAGCCTGGCGACCGAATCCAGTAGCTGGCAGCGTTCGCTTGACCCTGATTTGGGTGCTGAACCATCCATTTCAAATCTTTGACCGTTGCAAACGTGAGCCAATTGACGACGGTTGTTCTATCGGTCTAGCGCGGTTATATGAGCTGTCCAACATGTCCAAGCTGAGACGTCGGACCTATTCATGGCGTCCCCCATTTTTAGTGACGGACCCGACCGTTCGGAAAGGCGGAAGGAAGGAGCAAACACGACAAAGTGCCGTGTCCCCTCTGACGATCAGACGAATGAGGTCAGGGCGTCATTCGTGGCTGACTGAGACAGGTGGTCTGCACGAGTCAATCTGAGCAAATACACCCGCTCCACTTTCGGCGGATTCTCCGTCGATCCCCCACAACGCACCCGGGGCGCGGACACGGCTCCATATCCATTCTATAGATAGCTTCCGTTCGTGATGCTGGATCAGGCAAATAACGCATCGAATCAGGTCATCCGGTGATGAAAGGTGCAGTCGCTGTGGCAAGTATTCAGTATCAACAGCAATGTGTTTTGCAGGGTAATGAGTAGGGAGGGGGTCATGTGCCCGTCCAGAGCTCGGCGGTGAGGTAAGGGAAAGGGATCGTGAGCGCATGCAAAGGGTCGCTCCTTGGTCCGGGTCGGCGCCTCATCATCCGGAACATGCGATGCCGTACACGCGCTAATTCGATCGCAATCTATCTCATCTTACCGCGTCCGGTGATCGCATTTGATACCAAGTCGTAAATTACAGAACGGTCCCGATTGAGACGACTCGACGCCTGGACGGTGGGTCCGTCGTCATGGCGGTAAACCGTCGTACGATGCCCGCCTCATTTGGGTCGAGTATATAACTGCTGGCATTGGGGTCATGCGGGTTGCATCTCTACATGCCAGTTTCTCCTACCACACAATCAATCACTTACCACCAACCGAACAACCTTTAACATCTTTATAAATATGCGTACTACTGCTGCTCTCGCTCTCGCCATTGGCGCTGCCTCCGTCTCTGCTTTCCCCCTTGCTAAGAGGGCTACCACCCCAACCGACACCCAGATCTTGCAGTATGCTTGTGAGTAAACGAGTCTCAAGTTCTTGGACTTTCGTTTGCGCTTGGGTTGACTTGACTTTGACGCTCATAGTGACCCTGGAACATCTCGAGAACTCTTTCTATTCCGGTGCTCTCCAGAAGTTTGACGCCGCCGCTTTCAAGTCTGCTGGATTCCCTGATTACGTTCGTGGAAGGTCAGTCTGTTCAATGACTTGTGGGTGTCGGACCATCAGCTGATTGAGACCTCCTTTCACTTCTAGGTTCGCTCAGATCTCTGAGCACGAGGCTTCTCACGTCGCCGTGCTCTCTGGAGCTTTGGGAGCCGATGCCGTGCAGCCTTGTCAATACAACTTCCCTTACACTGACCCCAAGTCTTTCGCCGCCTTGTCTGCCGTGATTGAGAACGTTGGTGTTTCTGGTAAGCATGTTTATGATTAACGGGTTGGCGATTGCGCAATCCAACTGATCTAAGAACGTTTCCATCTACACAGCCTACCTTGGTGCTGCCGCTTCCATCATGGATAAGACTTACCTCACCGTCGCCGGTTCCATCTTGACCACCGAGTCTCGTCACCAGGCTTGGGTTTCGTCTACCGTCAACCAGCAGGAGCCTTGGTCCGGCCCCTACGACACTCCCGTTTCCTTCAGCCCCGTCTACTCGGTCGCTGCTCAGTTCATCGTTCCTAACTCGTGTCCTTCTTCGAACGCTGCCTTGCCATTCACCGCGTACCCCGTCTTGACCTACGCCAACGGAAAGGTCTCCTTTGATGGCATGGACATGCAGAACGGTACTTGTTACGCCGTTCTCTATCAGGGACTAGATGTCGCCACTTATCCCATCGGATCCGACGGCTCTGTTACTCTCCCTACTACTCAGGGTATCGCCTACCTGACCGTCTCTACCGAGGCCAACTCGACCATGGTCTCTGACGACAACATCATCGCTGGACCCGCCGTCATTGACATGCCCTTTGCCTCGGGTGTCTCCAACCCCGCTCCTACCTTCAGCAGCGCCTGAGCGAGATCAGTAACAGTCAGAAAGATGGCGTGCTGTGAACGTGGAAACGTAAATAATACCAATCATAGTTTTTGAAAATTGTCATAATCAAAGTTGAAAATGTAACTTGCCGTGTCATTATGGTCATCGTTATTTTGCCTGCTTGTGTAAAGGGCGTGCTGCATTCACTCTGGATAACCCTGACAAGGAGGAGACGGTATGGCAGCGGATAACTCTGCAACAAGCTTGCGCCAATCCTTTGTGAATAGTGCGAGGTAAGGGATCGATGCAAACGTACTACTGCACGCTGAAAGAGAGAGACGGGGAATAACAGATAAGCGATATCCGCTGCGATGGCCATTGGGCGTGATCGCCAAAAAGATAGGTCCCACCTGTGACTCGAACACAGCACCCCTCCCAACTTAGAAATTGTTGCTTTAACCCCTAAGGGAGGATCATAACCCCTAGACCAGCGGGACTTTGGTGATAAAATTGTGCAAAACTTATAACATATTGTGCGTACTGGCCACTTCACGGGCTCTTTTTCAGCCAGTTTCTGACATCAACGTTATGTCATAAATGGTAAGCATTTCACTGATTGTAGGATACCACACTGACTCCTAAATCCGTCTGACCTTGCCATTATAGTGTTCACTCGAACGAACCCATTGAATTGAGACTGGCTGACCGGATAACATCTGTGGCAATACATTGCTCGGATCATGCCTCTGAATCACTAGGTTGGCTCCCAACTGTTCAGAGTCACTCGATTCTCGACCTTTGACCCACTCTACATTTGTAACTTTCGTTTGTCGGACGATAGATTTCGGCCGCTCTGCGGCCCTTTTCTTTACCTAACTGCTGGTCAGTCTCTTATATTGTTGTGCAACACAAGGGAAACATTTTCACCCTCAGCAGATCATACCGCTAGATCTCGGCCACTATGTCATCAGATCTCCAAGGATCGGCAGGCCTTTGCATTGAACACCTGTGTCTGAATCTCTGATCACTTGAACGGGTTCGATACCAACGATCATGTCACCTGAAACGCTCGAGCCCCAGGTCAGAAGCGCGCGGAAGCGAATCCCAATTGCGCTGCATCCCAAGCCGAGCGAGCGATCGTTCCCTTGGTCGAACGAGTCCTGGAAATGCAACGATTCTCGAGCCATCGCGACTGCACGACCCCCACTTGCATGCTTACAATCTCCATCTCCGATCTATAAACTTATTACATCCCATATCCTTCCTCTCCTCGACTTTTCTAATTCGAAAGCACCGCCTTTCAAGCGACGAGGCGACGGTGGTGCCTCCACATCAGTAGTGTGTCTATAAACTCTGAAATATCAAACCTACCACCATGTCCACCCGTCTCGACCTGAAGACTGCTCCTGACCTCATCATACCTGCATCTCCTACCCCGAGTCTCACCCAAGGCGGTAGCTCCGCCGATGAGAAGCCCATGGAAGATGTTCAGGAAGACGACAGTCTAGACGATGCCGAGTCGGAATTGTCCTCGGAAGAGTCGGTAGACGGGCCTCCCATTCCTCAGCCTGCATATTTGTGAGTATCAAAGGCGCATATCGATCCGACCCCACTGACCTCCCGACCTACAGTTACCCCCATGAATACGCACAAGACATCCCACCCAAACTCGACAGCATATGGTTGACACCCGAAGAAGACCCCATGGCTGCTCGAGGAATTCCCGTCTTCCAGCCGACATGTGAAGAGTTCCAAGACTTTGAAGCGTACATGGAGAGCGTTGCTCCTTGGGGACACCGGAGTGGAATCGTCAAGGTCATCCCACCCGCAGACTGGCGAGTCTTCTGTGCTGCATACTTTGCAAGCTACGTTACTGACGGTCGTTCACAGGACTCATAACCTGCCCTCCATCCCCAACTCGACGATAGCCAACCTTCGCATCAAGAACCCGATTCAACAGAACATGTTAGGGAGGTCTGGAATGTTTAGGCAAAGCACGATCGAGAAGAAAAAGGCGTTGACGGTGAAGGAATGGTGGGAAAAATGCAGGAGCGCACCTTTTCAGTGAGTAGCCATAGTCTTGCCCATGCCCGGTCGGCCTCTCATCGACCTCTTCTCGCAGCTATCCCGGACCAAAGGATGCCGAGTTGAGGAAACGTGGCAATCCAGTAGTAACGACAGGACGTGCGAACAAACGCCGCAAGGGAGAAGACACGGTCACGGAATCTGCAGTCGACGCATCTGTAGCGGCTCTAGTCGAGAACCAGTCAGAAGCGTCTCTCACCCCTGCGCCTCAATCCGAAAGAGCAGCTTCTTCCACACCTATGCCTGAGGTCGACCCTTGGTACGACACCTTCGATCCACACGCTGATTGGCTACCCAAAGAGACCAGCCAAGAAGACTACACGGAAGACGGATGTCGAGCGTTGGAACGAAAGTTCTGGAGAGAGCTTGGATTGGGAGAGGCTTGTTGGTATGGAGCCGACATGAAGGGATCCCTCTTCACGGACGAAACGACTAGCTGGAACGTTGCCCACCTGCCGAACCTCTTGAATCGACTCAACCTGAAACGCAAGTTACCCGGCGTCAATACGCCTTATTTGTACTGGGGAATGTGGGCAGCTGCATTTGCGTGGCACGTAGAGGATGTGAGTCCGACCTGTCATGTGTCGGCAATCCATCTCATATTCTTCCCCCTACCCAGATGGACCTGTACTCTATCAACTACATCCACTTTGGAGCTCCTAAATTCTGGTATGCCATACCTCAGAAAAAAGCCGAGGCATTTGAACGACACATGGCAGGTTATTTTCCTTCTGATGCACGGAAATGCGACCAGTTTTTACGTCACAAGTCTTTCGCCGTATCGCCTTACAACCTAGGAGGGCAAGGAAGTCGACCGAACATCATGGTACAGAAGCAGGGAGAATTCGTCATCACCTTTCCCAAAGGATATCACGCCGGGTTCAACATGGGTTTCAACTGTGCAGAGAGTATCAATTTCGCTCTCGACGATTGGATCGAAATGGGTAGACGAGCCAAAGTATGCAGGTGTGAAAGCGAAAAGTGAGTGAATCACTGGAAGTTTCCGTCGATCTGTCGCTAATCTTTTCCTACAGTGTGCACATCGATGTTGATGCTGTCCTCGAGGAATCTGCCCTCCGCGAAGCCGCCGCACAAGCCAGAGAAGAACGCAGGATGAAGGCGGAATCGCGCAAGATGGACTTTGCAACCAAAACTAGACGCCCAAGATCAAGCAAAGCACAGGGATCGGACGGAGAAAAGAAAATCAGGACAAAGTCCCTACCCGAGTTCAAGCTTCCACCTAAACCCACCAAACCAGTGTTCCCCTGCATATTGTGTCCCGACCCATCAATATCTCAGTTGATGGCGGTACACAGAAAAGAAGACGCGACCGAACCGGAAGTCTCAGAAAATGCGGACCAGATGATCTCCGAGTTGCCTCTTGTCAAATCAGGAACAAAAGACAGGAAGAAGAAGCCAGAGTATGCCCATCTTGTTTGTGTCCGCTCGACCCCCGAATTATGGATCGCGGACGTTTGGGACGCTTCTCGAGAACAAAGCGCTAGGCGGGTCATGGGAATCGAGGATATTGGACGGGAACGCTGGAACTTGGTATGCCGCAATATTTCTTTGACTACACGTGGTGCATAGCTTACCTTTACTTGACATGCCGACAGAAATGCGCCTCATGTGCAGATGATCCATTGAAACAAAAGCATGGATCCAAGATACAATGCACAAAAGGCAAATGTGTCAAGGCGTATCACGTAACGTGTGCATTGGCAGACCCCATGGTCGAGTTCAAGGAAATGGAGGTGGACGAGTGGGTCACCGTACCTACGTCATCTACGACCACGTCTGCCCCCAATGAAGTGTCTGCCATCGGGTCAGACGACGTCAACACGATTCAAAGCGATAAACTGCTAGCCCCCTCTGCCGCTTCCTTGATATCAGCCACATCTCCGTTAGAAGAGAAGACTACGCAAGGACAACGATTCGAACGAGTTACGGTGGTGCATGCCCATTGCTTATGTCCTCATCACAATCCTGTAAGTATTGGCTCTATTGGGTCAGTGCGCCTTGCTCACTGCTCAACGACATATCCAGGCTGTGGCGGAACAACGAAAGAAGGACTCCAGGCAATCAATCATCTACTCGCTCCAATCCCTTCCCTACGCTTTCCCGGTCTCCTTGAGACTGACTACAGGGATCTGGGGGTCATTCTTGCTGAGCTTCAATAGCGACGATGAGACCGTGCTTGTCACGAACGATAAAGGGTGAGTAGCCTCTCCTGGTTAGCATGTCCTCACGCTCACAAGTCGGCATTTCAGGGTACCTTTTACCGTCAAATGGGGTCAGATCTCTTTCATACCGCCTGTCAAAGCGGCTACGGATGGGACGAAGCGAGGTAAGCTTTGGGTATGGTTGAAAGTCACTGAAACGGACCAAGTTGAACTTGCTTGACCTCAGTCGTCGATACAGCACCCTCACGTACTGTGCCACAGGGGCTTATACATAACAAGTTGCAGCCCGGGGCCAGTGTCGCTCTGACCCCGCAGATGATAGCAATGCTTAGTGGAAATCCACTTCTTCGTGCATCCTTGCGCGAGATTGGATTGGCTTGATGGCCGAACATGCAGCATCCTTTGACCCACCTCGCCACGACACGTCCAGTACCTATACCCTCATCATCAACTGAATTATCAGTCCACGTTGTACGAAAGATCATCTTGTCGCGTTTCTAGTCTGTAGCATATAGCCATGCATATCATCTCGGGACATGGCGGCTTTTGTGTGGCATCCGCGGGTCGCGCGTACAAGGCCGCTGTCGTCATCGCAGCCAAAGACTTTCACTTTGGCTGGTTATTGGGCCGAGCGGGAGGCTGTGGCACATGTCTCGAATGCGGGCATCCACAGGCTTCTATCCAGATCTTGAGCATGATTCAATTGTCCGAACTCGTCCCAATCTCAAACAAGGTATTCTGAATCCAGGTCGATAATTATAATAATAGTAACGGTGAGGGAGCGGTCCATTTCGCGCGAAGAGGAAGGCGTGCTAATCGTATCGTCGGGGATTACTGAGATAGCCCTCCAAGGCCTTCAGCTGGTTTAGAATCGACCTACGTATATATCACAGTTCAGGAGCACCGTGACAGGCAACAGGATCGGCTTGTAGAAACGAGGATACCATCAGGATCATCAGAGCTTTATACGATAGAAGAACCAGTAGTAGTGACTCAAAGTAGTAGTCAGTCGCCATGCTCAAGGTACGTGAACGCGGAGCCTGATCAGACCAAATGAGGATTTGATTCCCATGTGAAAGTCTGGTCTTGCAGCACCGCAATCAATTCATACATATCGCTGATCTTCACTACTTCTCCCCTTCTCACCATCCCCTGCTCCGTCTACTCCATCTGCCCATTCGGTCGTCGTACAGCAATTTTGGCCGTCTACCCCATCAGGGAATAATGCACCTTTGCCAACTGGCCCGGCAGATCAAACTACCCCTCGTGCTACCCAGACCTCCAACCCTTTCGACACCGCACAACCTCTGTCTTCTTCTGCAGGAAAGCACTACACTAGCAGCAATCACAACATGTCATCTCAAGGGACTGATAACGGCCTGATGAGTTCCCCTCGGATAGACACCTTGTCGTTGAGCTCTTCCAGCGGAGCGAGAACGCCCACGGATACTGAATTCAGACACACAGGCCCCATGACTCCTCCTGCACACGTTGGGATGAGCAGGCCTACCACAGGTATCACCATCGGAGACAATATGGGGGGAATGTCAGGTATGGGATTCGGTTTGAGGGAGCCTCCGAGGATGAGACGGGCGATGACGAAAGACGGCAAGAGCGCGTTATCGGTTTCGACAACAGACGAGGACGACGATCACAGTAACAAGATGGATCAAGCCAACGCAAATAACAATCAATCCAACGATAGAGCTAGAGCTATCAGGGGGACCTTGACCGTCAAGCTCATTTCTGCACGCAACCTCGCTGTCAATTCATCCGATCCCCACAACAGACCAGAACCTTATGTGGTTGCTCAGTTCGAGCAGAACGAATTCGTATCTCGACCCGCTCTCACCCATGCATCTCCCACTACTCCTGGCATCCACCAACAAGCCACTCCTGCTGAACCCATCTCATCCGAGTTACACGGTTCGAACCGAAACACCACCATTCCTCGCACAAACTCGTATGGTCCTTCGCTCGGTATAGCTTCCATTTCTAGGGCATTCGCCGATGCAGCCCGACGAACGAAAGGCTCGTCATCCACCAAGAACGGGGCCAACGGTTTGGCTAGCGGCCAGACTACTCCAAAGGCTCCACCCATGAGTCCGGGAGCAGGACAGAGTGGAGGCTTCTTTGGCAAGAATTCATCCGTCTCGTCCGCTGATCCCGTATGGAAGGAGGATGTCTCATTGTGAGTTTGTCAACGTATCATTCGGCATCAAAGACTCACCACCGCCGTTTCCATCCCCCAGCGATGTCACTTCACCAGATTCCATTTTGACAATCTCTGTGTACGATCGGTCAAAGGCGGGAGAGGGGTTCTTGGGAGTGAAAGAGATTAAACCTGTTTTGAGAGATGGGGTTACCATCGATAACTGGTTCTCGTGAGTCGCTGAAAGAAAATCAAAGCTCCTATCGCTATTATTGAATGCCTGTCATCGGTTAACAGTCTGACTCCTCGTGGAGAGGAACATGTGACTGGAGAGATCTGGCTGCAAATCAGCTACGATGCGCTGAAGGTATGTCGTCACCACGCTGTCGCAAGATCGGAGCTCATCTGGATATCGTGATACAGAGCAAGATTCATCTTTCCCCCAAGGACTTTGAGATCCTCAAGCTGATTGGACGGGGAACGTTCGGAAAAGTCTTCCAAGTTCGGAAGCGCAACACGAAGCGGATCTACGCTATGAAGATGCTTTCCAAGAAGGATATAGTGGCCAAGAAAGAGATAGCGCACACAATCGGAGAACGGAAGATCTTGCAGCAGTCTCTGGATTCTCCCTTCCTCGTTGGACTCAAGTTTAGTTTTCAAACGGAAGATTACCTCTTTTTCGTTACCGATTACAAGAGCGGAGGGGAGCTTTTCTGGCATCTGCAGAAAGAAGGGAGATTCACTGAGCCCAGGGCTAAGTTCTATATCGCCGAGTTGGTACTGGCTCTTGAGCACTTGCACAAATTCGACATTGTATACCGGTAAATACGAGACATCCTCTAGCTGTAATGTTTCAAGGCTGACCAATAATCTTTCAAAGCGACCTGAAGCCTGAGAACATCTTGCTCGATGCCACAGGTCACGTCGCGTTGTGTGACTTCGGTCTATCCAAGCCTGATCTCGGTAGTGGGCAGCTGACTAATACCTTCTGCGGAACTACAGAGTGAGTTCGTTCAAAACATGACTACCATCTTCCGGTTTTTGTTGACGCACTTCCTCCTCTTCACAAGGTATCTCGCTCCCGAGGTTTTGCTCGACGATCATGGCTACTCAAAGTTGGTTGATTTCTGGTCTCTTGGAGTGCTGCTATTCGAAATGTGCTGTGGATGGAGTCCTTTCTATGCCGAAGATGTGCAGCAAATGTACAAGAATATCTGTTTCGGCAAAATCAGATTCCCAAGAGGCGTCATTGGGGACGACGGGAAGCAATTCGTCAAGGGTGTGAGTATTCCGCGCTCATATACTGAGTTTCATACATACTGAATCAAGCCAACCTGTATTATAGCTGTTGAACAGGAATCCCAAACACCGCCTGGGGGCCGAACGAGACGCTGCGGAGCTGAAAGAGCACCCCTTCTTCAAGTCGATCGACTGGCGTTTGCTTGCGACTAAGCAGATAACTCCTCCTTTCAAACCTATGGTCGAGAGCGATGAGTCGGTGTCGAACTTCGACCCCTTGTTCACCTCATCCGATTTGAGGGATATTCCTTTCGATTGGAGCGCGTCTGATGATGCTCAGCTCTCCGGATCGATGACGGGCGGCGCCGGACATTCTTATAACGGGCCAGGTGGCGGCATCTCAGTAGATCGATCTGGCAAACCTGCCTCTCAACCCAGCGGCATGGCTATCAAGCCCAATCGACCACCCATCGCACCTACAGCCGGAAGCCCTTTGACAAGCAGTGTCCAAGCGAACTTCCGAGGTTTCACGTATACCGGAGAATCGATGCTGGTGAGCGATCTTCGTCCGTCTTGCTAGCTCTGCAAATGTTGATCAGATATACGAGCATAGCCGACTTCCACACTATCGCATGAGGTTGACGAGAGTGATAGCGACGAAGCTGAGGAGGATGCGATCGAGGATGACGATTTCGACCCGCAAGACGGCGATCATGCGGAGCTGGCCCGAAGAACTAGCGACGTACATATGGAAGATTAAGACAAACAAGTCAAGCATTGCCTGTAACGAGCAGAATGTTGTACCCATAACCCGAATTATAATCCATCATCCCTAAACTACTGAACCTCAGCGGTGCCGAACTTGAGCACTGCTCGATCATTATTTCCGATGTGTGCTCCAGATATCGATCCATCGCCCTTCATGCCTTGCGAGCGTACAACTTGCCGTACAACACCGCCCCCGGCACAGCCGCTCCTAGAACGGCTCCTACAAGTCCTGCTAGCACAACCGGTTTCCTTTCTTCTGTGTATCCCACTTTGCTCTTCAATAAACCCCACCACTCGCCCAATCCACTTCGTACGCCCAGATCCCTAGGTCCCAGAACCTTCTTCTTGTCCCATCCCTCGTCCAAGAGTCGTTTCCTCACATCTTCAGTCATCCCGCCAAGCTCGTCCAATGACCATTTGTCACAGATCCCTATCATCCAGTTCATGCGCCTCTGGCCCAGCGGACCACCTGTGCCTGGAGCTCGTTTCCTTAAATCGGCTCGCAGTTTACCTACAGAGTCGATGGCTTCTTCAACATCTTCTGGGAGACTCTCCTCGATCCTCTTTCTGATCAGTGCAGCAATTTTAGGGCCTCTGCCTGAAGTGGATACCATGATTTGCAAAGGTCCTCTCCTTAACTGACTTCCGAAGTAGAAGTCACACTCAGGGGGTACATCTGCAACGTTGACGGGAACTCGTTTCTCCCTGCATTCGATGCAGACTCGTCTGGATAGTCCGACCTCATCTATGGCGGTAAGAACCATGTCATAGTCCTCGACTTTGACCTCGTCTTCCTCAGGTCCAATATACTTTCTGTCCAGATAGGTGACATCTTCGGTATTCGAGACATCGATCCTGTAAGCAGTCTCGGGGTGAAGCTGGGCTCGAGGGGAGATGACGGTGACATGGCAACTAGCCTCCAAGAGGTAGTACAGTCGACCTGATGCGACTAGTCCACCTCCGATGAGAAGTACTTTCTTATTCTCCAACCTCCATGCGAGTAGGAACGATGACCCCTTGATAATGGTTGGGTAAGGGGGTTCAGCGGTAGTAGACATGATGGTGACACAGAGATAATGGAAGATGGTGTGTTTGTGTTGTCTTGATGCTTTTGTGTCTGCTGCCCTGTTGAGCTATCAGGCTGAAAGCTCTGAAAGGCTCTGCAGATCGAACGAGATCACCGGAAACTTTGTTTCCTTATCTCGCTGACGGCGACACATCTGATTCCGATATACCATCAATTCATGGGCACGCCATCATTATTTCGGTAGCCCGCTTGCTTTTCATACCGATGCATGACATGCATGATGGTTTCATCTTAATTCTACTTGAGCTGGGTTTCATATAGTCCATCCCGCAGGTGACCTGTAAGATACTTCTGATATTACAACATCATCATTCTTCAGCCGTAAACCTCAACAATATATCTATCTCGTGTACTGGAAAGTAAGGTGTTTATTCAGAGTCGGCCTCGGGTGCTTCAGCATCAGCTCGGGGCATCTTGTTGATCACTTTCAGGTTGCCTATATTGACGTCGAACATCAGTCACTGCAGGTTGTCCTGACGTGTGACCCAAAGAAGGACTTACGGTGAAGTACAAACGGCGAGGAAGTCCTCTTGCCGTCCTCGTCGATTTGCTCCTTCATGGTAAGATCTGCCTCGACATAGACGGTCGATCTGCGGTATTTCATCAGTGAAACAAAGCAGCGCAAAGAAGATAAAATTGGAGGATTAGCATGTGACGATCTGTCGGATACGAAAAGAAGATCGACTAACCCCTTTCCGAGGGTGGTCAAGTAGTCATTTGACCTTTCTTGGAAGGACCAGACAGAGTGCCAGGAGGTAGGGGGATCAGCTCGCTCTAGTCCATGGCAAATTTAGGAGCAACCGGATTTAGCCACTATAGAGGGGTTCTCTTGTACAGGCGATCTTTGTACTCACTACCGGATTCGTCGGCAGGTCCGGGAGATCCAGCGGACGTAGCAATGGGATAGCTGAAATCCCGCAAGTATTCACAGGATCGAATGAGTATACACTCGAAGTGCCTGATCATAGGCAAAACTCACACAACGTATTGAGCACCGGTCTTTTCTGAGGTCCTGACAACGGGGTCATTGCCCAAACGCCCAATGAGCGTCAACCGAGAAAGATCGGAACGGACGGCAGAATTGGAGATTCCCTGTACGAGCGGAACGAGTTGAATGACTTGCATGAAGAAGCGTGGTAAACTAGAGATATACGCACTCGAACGGAAGTCCTGCTAACACGAGAGATGGCTTGAGCGAACATTGTAAGTAGCTGGGATTATCGAGTTGAGTATGTATGGTCTGAGATCTGATCGAAGATGTAATCCTTAAGACGTCGAGACTGATGGTGTGCTGCAATGTTGATCGCTGAGGTTCTGATTGATGTCAAATGTCAAGGTGTTTATATAGTTCTGCTCAAAGTGGAATTGACGACCAAATTGAACTGATGTGATTGCTACGCGGAAGCAAAGTACGAAACAGGCAATGCGATCAATTCACATCTATAGTCATTACTACTTTAAGTTACCACTCGCTCGTCCGTCCTACTCGAGGACCGTCACTCATATACTCAACCGCTCACAGCTTCCCTGTGCCCAGCCGACTGGCTTATCCACTTCATCAACCTCCGTGCAAGGTGGAAATGAAGACGATCTCGTCACCCTCCTCCAAACGATAATCGAGCTCTCCTTCCAGCTCCCAATCCGTGTCATTTATCAATACAAGAATTCCGGGTCGTCTATCGCATGGCAAAGCAATAGATCAGTCGTTGCTAAGGAACACGCTCGAAATTGCGACTCACACTCCCTCTCCATCTCCGAACATTTCGACCCGCTCACTCAATATCGTGTCCTTCATCCACTTTATCAGGTACCTCACATCGGTCGGCCTTCCGTCTTCCGGCACGCTTTCAGGTAACGTTATACTGTGTTTCGGCTGAGAAGAGAAAAGAAGGTGCAATCCTCCTCTGATGACGAAGAAGAGGCTAAGAATCTACTATAATTAGACAGATAGAAAGGACAAAGCGTACCCAAATTCCAATTTGATCTTCAAAGATCGGTCGTCCTTTTTCTCTCCTTCACTCTTGAAATCGAGTGCTAAACCTTCTACCCCGCTAACAACCTCATCTTCTCCGCTCTTCACATTTTCCTTCTTTCCTCCTAAGTCCCGCCCATACCCAACCCAGTTATCTCTCCCCAGACTTCTAAGGGCAACCCGAACATCCTCGTTGATATCTTCTACCAAAGCATCTTTACTGACGTAGTCCAGCTCTGGCCTGATGTATCCCAATATTGAGACGGTAAGAGGGTGGGAGTAGAAGGATGTTGGATAATTGTGCATGATGTGAACCTCCTGTGAGATGATAATCATGACGAGGGTGTCAGACTGAGCAGAAATATACAAGAACAAGTTCAAGATCAATGCTTACAGCAGTCAATTCTTTATTCTTGTAGTACGGGTTGTATCCCACACTCATGACCATCGGCCAAACGTCGTAATCCTCCTTTTGTAACTTTGGCTCCGTAACCTCTCGCTTATCACCGGTCGAGCTCTCAGTTGAGTTCGTGGAAGAAGAGGGCGCTTGCTCAGAATTGGTATCGATATGCTCCGCTTCCTTTTGAGCTTGCGGGTACGCAGCTGTATGGTCGGGGAGGTTCTCGATATCTTCTTTCGATAACGTTCCTTTGGGAGCAGATGGTGTAGCATCAAGTGCTGATGATGAAGATGATGAAGAGGAAGAAGTGGTAGGATGTAACTGAGCGAATCCGAAATAGATCCCAGTCATGTTCAGTTCCGTCAGGGGTCCGATCGAAGTCCTGGGCAGGTTAGCTAATCGTCGAGGGGATTAGTATCGTATGAGTAAATACTCCTTCAGGCTAACATTTGACCCGACTCACCAGTAGGGATGCCCAGTTCTTTGCTTCCTCTTCCGAATCCTTTCTCTACTATCCCATGCAACCTCATCGGAAATGGTGCAACGGGCCCATCGGGAGAGCCGACGACCTTAGGCCTGCTCGTGCGAGTGATCGGTGCCATCGGAGCTTGAGGGGTAGGGGGAAGTCCCGACGAGGGAGAAGTAGACATGGTGCCAGGAAGGTCAAATGGGAAGTAGAATCTCTAATCGCTGAGGAGTTTTGCTTGCTGCCGGCAACGATCAGCCAAAATTGTTCTTACACAATTTACACAAGGTCCTCCTTGAGATTCGGTCGACCCCGCACTTGAAGCTTTATTTATTACCTTGTTTCATCTTACGCGCGCTGGAAAGCAAAGTACCACTCTTGTCGGTAGCAGTTGTCGAGTGCGTATCAAACTAACTCCTGTCATAGCTGTCATCGCTGACAACTACAGCTTTCCCACGTTCCCCTCCAACCGCTTGCCTCGCAGAACGGGCGCATGCGAAAAGTTGAGCAAGCGGAAGAGCTGCCGAAAGCAGTCTCGACATTCGCCTCTCCTGATTTGTTGCGCGTCTGCTCGACCGACCGAGTGAATCATCCCTAGGGTACAGCGAGTACGTACCGTGCCATCGCAGCGTTTCGACGATCGACCTTCTTCCACATCATTATACCTGCATTTCCTCTTGATTCGTTGTACAACCTTATGATTATAACACATCAACCACATTCTTCAACCAACTGCCTCTACTTGAATAACCGAATCTTTCCAAACCATCTCGTATACAAAGAGAGATATCATCAAGACATTGTTTGAAAATCGGTCGGATTGCACGAAAGGAGGGGTGACAGGTCGTGAAGTGCACCCACACACATACTCTACTTGGACCCCGAGACTCGATAGACCCCCATCGTTTTCTCCTTAGCACTATCCGAGAAGTCAGGAGAAACTCCACAAGAAAGGATCCATCCAAAGCTTGAGATACTTATATCGCTGGTGAACTTCCGACTGAGCTGGAAAGACTCGATTGTTCGGCCTGATATTCAACCAAGTCGAGCGGGAGGGATCACTTGAAGTCGTCGCTCAATCCAAAGTGGAGGTCGCGCGCTCAACAATAACAAACAGTCTGAAGGGGGAAAAGGTGTCAGGTTCAAAAGATCTAGATGTCGGATCCTAATCAGCGATCTCACCTTCGCTTCTCCTCACCACCAAAACATCAACAACATTCCCTCAACTCGATCCAACCCTCTTACCAGTCCTCTCCTACCGTACAGTTCTCACGAGGTTCCACACCGAACGGGGATGTAGGTAACAGGATGCAGGAACAAGATCTTTCCGCTGGCGGAAGTCACAGTATCCGCATGAGCAACTTGTCCGCATCTCCAGCTCGCAACTCTTCGGTCCCTCATCCACCACCTCACACCGCACCAATCTCTCCTCCGCCATTCCCGTCCCGCCGATCAAATCTCTCTGGATTGCTCAACGATGATGATGGTGACTCGAGCGAGATTGAAAAGAACCTGGCGACAAGAAACTCTTCCATAGAAGTCGGCGGACATAGTCGGGCACACAGTGAAGAATTAGATGCGACCCAAAGCGGATCTTCATCTAGCAGAAGAATCGTCAAGATATATGAACTTCCAGTCAACAGGGACGAAGGAGTAGATGAAGTGGAAGGGGATGATGATGTGCAGATGCGAGATGCTGAAGCTGAGCATGAGCTCGTCAATCAAGAGGAAGCGGATGAGGATGAAACGGAAGACGAGGATGATAATGATGGATCCGAGGGGCAAGGTGACGACAACGATGTTGAAGTCGGAGAACCGGAGGAGAATGAAGACGAGAACGAGAACTCTGCGGAAGAAGAAGAGGAAGAGGAGGAAGATGATGATGAGGAGGACGATAATGGCTCGGTCGACCTAGGKGATGATGATGATGACACTCCTGTATTCATCAGCAGCAGGGGACCTCTCAAGATTGGAGAACTCTTGGCTCCTGAAGTCGTGGTCAAGGAGGAGCCCGCGTCGCAGCCCAGTGGCACAGACGAGAATAGAATGGATATCGACACAGATGCTGCTAGAAACCAAAACGGCGAAGAGAAAGCTGCCCTTACCTTAGGTGAGAACACTGAGACCGGAAGTGGCGAGACAAACGGGACGACTGTCACCACGGACCTTCCCAATACCCCTTCCCAACCTATACCCCCTCCTCCTGCACAGACTGAAGACGGACAACCAATCAACACCTTGCAACCAAAGAAGAAAAGGGCCCCTAAAAGGTCTCCCTCTCCAGATGACCGACCACCAGCGCCTTTGATTGAGATGCAAACTATCCGAATCAGTATCGACCTGTCCGCTGCCAATCGCGTCAAGAACGTTCCAAAGATTTTCAGCTTCAAGGAGACGGCTATTGAAGATAAAGTGGTCGAGAAGGATTATTGGGAGGCTCTCTCTGGTATTCCCAAACCTGCTCCTCTTCTTGAGGGCGACCAAGGGGTAGAGATCGGAAAGGCCGCGCCCGGACCGGGACCTGGATCCAGCCTCAAAGCGCTTATGGATGCGGTTGGCGACGGAGGTCTAGGTGAACAAGCAGAAGCGGAACGGTTGGCAGCGGCATTCGATAAGCGATATGAAGAACCAGGAGCGACTAAAAAGAAGAAGAGGAAGGTCAAGGACTCGGATGCTTATGATATTAACGATCCGTTCGTAGACGATTCGGAACTGCTGGTTGATGAACCGATGTTTTATCACCAGCCGAAGAAAGCTGGATTTTACGTTGCAAGCGGGCCGATCGAGTTGTGCGGAGAGCTGGAACCAGTGTGAGTTATATCAGGTTGGACCTTCCCGGTGTATTCTGACATCCTAGGATAAACGTTTTCAGACCGAAAAAATCGAGAAAGACGAAACAAAATGACGGGACCACTGCTACTACTGAAGTCAAGAAGAAGAAAAAGACAAAAACTGTCTTCGGAATGGGTGTGAAACCAGGTACCGTGGCTGCTGCTGGTGCATTAGCCAGAAAGCTCAGTCCGAAGGTGGCAATTGCGAACGGAAGCGGTACAGATACTCCCACTCCCGCTGAAGATCCCGAGGTCCAATTCGTCGGAGCTCTGAAAGGTCGGTTGCTAACGTTTGCTCCACTCAGAGCAAAACCACTGATGGGATTCATACAGGTCCTGCCTCCAATACCGAGCGAATCGCTCATATTCCAATTTCGTACCAGTCGCCTGTAAGTGATCTCAAGCCGATTGGATGGTGTTCTTCGAGTTTGACGAATATATCCACTTCTTCCTTGCTCAGGAACTCGCTCTGACGTGTGTTCCCCAAGAGCTACATCTCTATCTATGGCACATCAAGCACGTCAACGACGAATGTGAGCGGTACCAGAGTTGTGGATCCACCTAATTCTGGATACCTTGTTAATTCCCTCTCGGTAACTTGCAGTCCAAGGCTGGGCTGAAAAGAAATCGTTCCCTACCTGTCTAGTTGAACCAGTCAAACGGTTCGGACACGTCGCCATCGAGCTTCGGGCGATAGACGAGCCTCTCTTTGACGCAGTCCCTAGCTTCATCAACTACAACCGGTTTACTATGAAGCGATGGATCCTCCGGCAGTGCAAAGATCATCTACCTGTGGCTATTCATGCGAAAGAAGCGCTTATCTTCACAGAGATCAAGGCTGAAGTGGATGTACTGGCGCCGAGGCATTTGGAGGAATATGAGAAACAGTTGACTGAACACGAAGAAGCTAGTGAGTCGAAGTGTATGTACTCAGATTAGCACTCGAATGAGGCTGACGAGTTGAATCTCGCAGAACTGAGATACCATGCGGAGACCGTTTTGAATATGGAGACGGCTGATTTGCAAGAAATTACAGTCCCACCAGTAAGCTCAGTTTTCACATCGAATCGGTCCTCTACCGGCGCTCAATACCCCCAATGAAACAGCCTAGTCCACCTGCAAAGAAATGGAAGTGGAACTCAAAGATGAAAGGGCTCTTCGCAGAGGCCATCTCGAATGTAGAGTACGAGGTTCACTATCTTGCTCTGCTCAGGTAAGCATACTCAGTGGCTGAAGATCGACAGATTGCACGGGACTCATTCTGTTCTACGCATAGCGACGCGATGGCTTCTAGAGAAACCGTTCCCATCCCGACGGGCCAATCCGTTAGAACGCGATTATATGCCAGAATCGTTCCTCTGTTTCCTGATGGCTGGATGAATACTGCTGCCCTGTCCAGAGAGAGTGAGTGACGGTGGCGGTAATGTGACTGTATATCTGTCTAACTTTTACCTCAATAACCTTCTCCAGTGAGCCAATTGAAGACTAAGAAGAAGCAGCAAGTCTGAACAACATTCCGCCCACGAGCATCAATTCCCAACAATCCTTTGTAGCCGTTGTATCATTTAGCTCTGCCGTCATCAGGCTCAACGATCATATTGATCGAAGCATCGAAACACTTGAGAATCCCGCAACGCTTGAATCCAGCTGTTGAACGGTATCTTGCTTGTAAAGGCAGCGAATCAAGCGGCTTCTTTGATCGGTCTTCTCCGAAACCGGAAATACAGCCGGTTTGACTGACCTCGATGCCATTCCGCGTTTCGATATTTCGAAGGCTACAGCGCTCTAGGATAACACCACAATCGCAGGCTGTTAACACCCCTTAAGCACGCTTAGTCTAGGTGAATTCCATAGGAAGCGGTACCTCTACTAACATCGATCCAAATGGAGACACCATATTCTGACGACAAGCACGATCTGATGATTGAGAAAGGCTCAGCTCCACTCCTGCCTAGCAACAACGACAACGTTGCGGAGAAACCTAAAAGTGCATACAGATCGAAGATGCACCTAATAGTACTGTCGGGAATCTTGCTATACTTTGTTACTGGTTTCGGTACCGACGTAGCCAGAAGGTTGAGCAGCTCGACCCAAACGCACGTCAGCTGTCCTACTCAACCCAAACCTCTTGGCTCGGGGGATGTCTGGGTGAGGGATTGCCTAATGTCTTGATAGCAGACCGAAATAGGCTGATTGTTATGTCACATCTGCTTCTCCACCTTCAGCAAGTTCCGGAGAACTACTCTGACGTTGCCGCCGGTAGGCTATCCCGAGCGGTTCAGATCCCAGTAAGCGGTACCTTTACTTTCTTCTTGGCCCAAAGCTAAGCAGATCTGTCAGGCTGTATCGTATGACAACATGGGAGCTATTGGAGAGGATAAGCGATGGGATGCTCATTACAACTTCGACGAGTTCTTGGCCAAGGAGTATCCTCAAGTGTAAGTTAGTCTATATTTTTGATCGGATCGTTCCATCCTAATTCGAACCATGTAGTTATTCTCATCTGAAACACGAGGCCGTTAACACCCATGGCCACTTATACACATGGACCGGATCTGATTCATCGTTACAACCCATCGTATTGATGGCTCATCAAGATGTTGTCCCAGTCAACCCAAGCACTCTCAACCAATGGACGCACAATCCATTTGACGGAGTTATCGAAGACGGCTGGGTCTGGGGACGAGGAGCAGCTGACTGCAAAAATCAGGTCGGTCTGTTTTCGGCAATCAATCACTGGGTACGGAGAGCTGAGATTTCTGTCGCACAGTTGATGGGAATCATGTCGGCTTTGGACAAGTTGATCCAGGACGAGTACAAACCCGAGCGTACTATTCTCGTCGCGTTCGGTTTCGACGAGGAAATTGGTGGTGTGCAGGTGAGACGCGGTTCACAATCGGCCAGAAGCCCGTATCTAAACCCCAGCACATTGGTATCTAGGGAGCTGCTCAGCTTTCTGCGGCCATTCAAGAGCGGTACGGAAAGAATTCTGTCGCTTTCCTGGTCGACGAGGGTTTTGGAGGTGTTGACGAAGCTTATGGTGCAACTTTCGCTTCTTTGGGGATGGCCGAGAAAGGCTATGTCAACATGGACATCACTGTTGAGTGGGTAACATCATTTAACGGAAACTGAGAACATGCTCACTAATGTGACGGGTACAGGACTCCTGGTGGACATTCTTCCGTCCCTCCTGAGCATACTGGAAGTGAGTTACGGTTAGACTTTTTCACTCTTATGTATACTGATCCGTGCTCTATGAATCAGTCGGTCTTCTCTCTCAAGTGATCAACCAGCTCGAAGCACACCCCTATACTCCTCACCTTACTGCTAGTTCTCCATACCTCAAGTACCTGACCTGTCTTGCCGATTACTCACCCAAATTGCCCGGATCTTTGCGAAAGATGATCAAGGATCCTAAGAAGTGGGGCAAATTGGCCAGGGAGTTGAGCAAGGACGTGAAGGAGAGGGCGTTCTTGGGAACCACTCAGGCTGTGGACCTGATCAGCGGAGGAGTCAAGGTCAACGCTTTGCCTGAGGAGGCCAAGGGTGAGTTGAGATCAAGGTGGAGGAAGGACGGAAAGAGGGGGACGCTGACTTCACCTTTAACACAACAGCTACTGTGAACTACCGAATTGATTTGTGAGTGATAGAAACAACAGCGACATCTGGTTCCGAGAGCTTATCCTTCTCCACCTCCTCAGCACTTCCTCTGTCGCCGAGACTAAAGCCCGGATCTCCAAATTGCTCCTTCCCATCGCTCACAAGCACCAACTGACCTACGTCGCCTTCAACAAGACTCAACCCACTTGCCCTCATCAAAGGAACAAGTCCGGTACCAAGGGAAAGATGACCCTCAGTATCGGATCGGAAGCGCCAGATGGACTCGAGCCTGCTCCTATTACTAGCGATAAGGGTGAGAGTTTCAAGTTGATGGGTGGTACTATCAGGGGAGTTTTCGGAAAGGAGGTCATTGTCGCCCCTTCTGCTGTGAGTATCAGGTTGAGAGCATATTCAGGACAGCGTAACAGCGAGAGCTGATCGTTCTTCTTGAATATGGTAGATGTTCGCCAATACCGGTCAGTGGCTTGCGATATAATATGAGTGCTCGGACTCGACTGATCCACAATTCATCTGTATTTCCAGACACGAGGCACTTCTGGGACGTGACTGAGAACCTCTATCGATTCATTCCCGCTTCTGTCGGTACGTCGTATAACCCAGTCCTCGAGTCGAACGAACGGTTTCCTGACTTGCTTATGTCATCCGTATTTTCTGGAACAGCCGAATTCAAGAACCCACACACTGTGGACGAACGTGTCTCTGTCCGAGCCCACGTTACTACCATCAGGTTCTTCTATGAGCTGATCAGAAACATGGAGGGATGGAGGCAGGGAGATGAGAAGGCTTGAAGACGGTAGATTGAATAGGGGTAGCGGCATGTTGACGGTGATGACCGTTGTTGTTCGCTTTCTCACGTGTATCGAGCTGTGAACTGTGAAATGAAGGGATGACGCGCGGTTGGAGTTGTATCCCGGCGCTAATTCGAATCGCTTGACTGCATCACATTTTGTTACTCTTCTGATCCGCAGCACCCATTCGATCGTGTCCTTGCTATCAAAATAGACGACAACTCTGACATCAAATAGCAAGTAGCAAAGTACCAACGTAGCAACGCAGTCGACCCGAGTAGCCACAGCCAAGCACTTGCAGCAGCAACGTGACGAGAGGAACCTGAATCTCATCGATCGCCAAGACAACAAATCAAAACAACCTTTGCCTCTGAGAGCACCTTGGCAACATCTTCCTTCTGACTGCCTCGCTCTGTTTCACTTGGTATCCAGATACATCCTAGTTGAAACATACCTCTCATCATGGCTGCGACACATGATGTCGTACAGACCTCGTCTCCAGGCATAATACAAGAAGGTGACAACATCGCCTCGTACGAACAATCCCGTCCTTTGGCCGGGACTGCTGCTGAACCCAACCACACAGCCGGTGTCAACCCATTATCTGGAGGAGCGCCTCTTTCGAACGGAGGCGGAAAGCACATCCTACCTGCTCTTCACCTCCCTCACAATCCTCTTCATTCCCACCCAAACACTCATGGTCATGCCTCTTCTCGAGACCGAAGGGCGACAAATGACACCACGCTCTCCCGAAGATCTACTAGGAATAGTGTGAACAGGAAGCCAGCCACCGAGGTTCTCAGGAAGATGACGACTGGTCTTTTCACTCCTGAGAAGAAGATCAGGAAAACTCCAGGAGTCAAACTTAGTTTCATGAACTTGATCAAGAGTAGTTGGGTCAACGTTCTGTTGGTCTTCATTCCCGTCTCGTAAGTCCTGTTCAGACTATGACATTACGCAGTCGTTCGCAGCAAGTCGCTGATGTTGTCTTACATACAGATGGGCTTTGCATTTCGCTCTCAAGGGACAAGACACCCTCATCTTCGTCATGTGTTTCTTGGCTATCATTCCCCTCGTATGTCCCTTGTCGATCGGTTCATCATTCAAACAACCTCTGACCGATTCGCAATCCTTTTGCATGACAGGCTGGTCTACTGGGATTTACAACCGAATGTGTTACTCTCTACACTTCCCAGACTTTGGGAGGTCTATTGAACGCTACTTTGGGAAACGCAGTCGAGTTGATCGTCTCGATTATCGCGTTAATCAAGTGCGAACTTCAAGTCGTTCAGAGTAGTTTGATCGGTAGTATTTTGAGCAACCTGTTGCTTGTTTGTGGAATGAGTTTCTTCTTGGGTGGGTTTCCGACACTGATTACCTGAAATGGGAGCAGTACTGACGATGTTTGTTCTCTTGATCACCATTAGGTGGTACGAGATTCGCGGAGCAACAGTTCCAGGCTACGAGCTCCCAGTTGAACTCTTCCCTTCTGTTGATGTCCGTCATCTCCGTCCTCATCCCCTCAGCGTTCCACTTCAGTATTACTACCTCTCCCGACGGAGCCGATAACACCATCACCAGTAACGAGGAGAAGAACGACATTCTCTCCATGTCTCACGGAGTCGCTATCATCCTTTTGATGCTTTACATTGGGTACCTCTTGTTCCAACTGTTCACTCACGCCGATCTTTATGTGGACGAGGAAGGTCCCACCAAGAGTACGAAATACCCTGACGAGGTCGCCAACTATCCCAGTCAACTTCGAGAAAAGGTTAGGTTCTCCAACATCAACTTGAGAAAGAAGAACACCGCCTCATCCGAGAACGACTCTGCCGATTCTCCTACCATTGTCGATGGTGGAATTGCTCACGCTATTGCTCACGTTCACGGAACTTCCAGCGCTATTGAGCGTCGACCTGGAATGAGAGTTGATAAAGAAGGACGAGTTTTAAGTTGGGGACCCGGAGGCGTACCGGAAGGTGCTCAAGATCTGGATTTGGAACGTGCACGAATGGAGGAAGACGAGGAGGAGGAGGAACCGGAGATGAGCTGGGTCACTGCGTTGATCGCTATGGTCATTGTCACTGTTCTCGTAGGAGTCACCGCTGAGTTTGTGAGTCGATCTGCTCCCAGTCGATGCCAATAGCAGGCTGACGCGCGTCTTGTAGCTGGTCGACTCGATCAACGGGTTGGTCGAGGCGAACCCTGCCCTTTCTCAAGAATGGGTTGGACTTATCTTGCTTCCTATCGTCGGCAACGCAGCTGTAAGTCCTAGTTTGGTCAGCTGGCTCGTTGTGTTCGATCGTTCTGCTTACCTCGGCGACGTTACAGGAACACTGGACCGCTGTCATGGGTGCATACAAGGACAAGCTCGATCTTTCCATCTCAGTCGCTGTTGGATCCTCCATTCAGATTGCGTGAGTTGAAGCGACCGATGAACCTTGTATTGTGATACTAAGTTTTGCATGGCACCTAGATTGTTTGTTATTCCCTTCTCTGTTATTCTAGGTTGGATCATCAACAAGCCTTTGTTGTAGGTGCAGATCTGCAAGCTCAGCGACGATGTCTGTGTGCTGATTACAACATATCTGTGCAGGATGCTTTTCGATCCCTTTGAGAGCGTCGTGCTCTTCTTGTCGGTCATCATCGTTAATCAAGGTACGGTCGATACGCTTTCCCACCTGACGTTACGATGCTGATTCTGAAAACACAGCTTTGGCTGATGGAAAAACCAATTGGATGGAGGGTCTGATTCTGTTCATGGTATATGTCCTGATCGCCGTTGCTTTCTGGGTATGTCGATCTTTCAACCGTTCCATCCCTTACGGCTCGCTTACCCTTATCGATACTCTCAGTACTACCCTGGATCAAACACTGCCAACCTTATCGGTCAACAAGGCTGCTCTTAAATGGACAGATGCCCTTACTTATATACCTCCTGCATGCCTTTCTCTTGCCATATGTACAGTATTCGAGTCATCTCATAATAGCGTGATAGACGGTTGTATATATGCAAAAGCCGATCTCATTACCACCGATACCATTCCTACCAAAACAGTGGCTATCGTCCTCGTTGACCTCATGACAATGGTGTCACAACTATCGGCATATTCTCCTCGGCAAGCAGTCGCCTGCTTTCTCGTCCTGGTACGTGACGACGATAGCTATTGAAGGGAAACTTCTGTGAAGGGCATTGCCGCGCGATGTCAGCCTGAATCATAACGCCGCTCATCGAGCGCGATGCTGACCATCTCGAGCCCCGTTCCGGCTTGGATGCCATCCCTGACTCGTATCACACCTCTGACTAGAGCCACATCCCTGATAGATCTGATGGTCCCCGCTTTCGTCCCTGCCTTTCAACTTCGATTTCGTGATCGACACGGGTAGTTGCCGCCACCGAGCACGGCGTTGTTGGTAACATGGTTGTGTGCTCTCGAGGCATCCCCACGTGTATATAGGGGTGGAAACCTTATAGTTGACTACCCTCTGCGCCCCCTCCCCGTCATCCACATGCTGTACCAATCGGAGGTCAACCTGATCGCTAACTGTGTCATATAAAAGCGATGCGCCAGATACAATAGAGGTGCAGCCATACTTAGAGGAAGATCCTGGAGGATTTGGATCATCTCCATCCCCAGCGAATTCGAATTGTTCATAATGGGATCCACTGTGAACAGGTTCGCAAGGGAAACAACAGCCAGAGGCCGACTAGTTGTTAAAAATTAATATCTAGCCTCATAGAAATGTCGGGCAAAAAGATACTTCCGCGCTAGGGGTCGAACCTAGGACCCCTATACTAAACCCCTTCATTCAGTCCCGCGCGTGGCAATTTGGCCATAATGACACGCCAAAACGCATAAAAACGCATGTGTCCTTTCTAAAACGCATTAAAACTCATATGTATTCTCTATCGCGCGCGCGCGGAAGCATCAGAAGTCACGCATATCACGTGATTCTGTCAGATGGATCCACTACTCTAGTAAGCTGTAAGGCAACGTGAGGGTCAATCGCTGTCACGATCCGCGCTCCGGTGAATCGATCTATACAACTGTAGCCAATGCAACCAGGATAATCCTATCAGGCCTATCACCGACACATCAAGACTCACTTGCTAGAATACTAGAACATACATCACCTCAGAATTACCTTCGACCCCCTCTTCCCCCCCCACCCAACATGCGAACAAGTATATGAATCACAACGAGGATCACGAACCAATTTATCTCAGACGAGAACGATATAACGAGCCAACAACGAGCCAAAGGACCAGTGTCACTTGGCAATCGACGTCACAGGAGAGAAACAAGCCTCGACGCAACTACAGGAAGTTCCGAGTGGCAATGAGAGATTAAGCGGATCCATAGACTGAATCCTCCCACCTACCCGATCGTGAGTGTTCCCTCCCCCGTATCGTATCGTTCTCAATATTGACAATGCCTTGGTCTTGCCGAATTTCCCCTAACCATTTACTTCTCGCTCCACGGTATTTGCCTCGATTTGAGTATTGCCGGCATCTCAGGCAACTCAAGCCGGTCGATCACTCAGATTCGCGGTCTCCCCGCCAACTTTCGATCTACAGTACCTTCAGAACTGTCCGACTCTCAATTTCTATCGGATTGTGATAGACAATAAATGATCATTGATTAGGTACAAAATTTGCTGTTCAAGTAAAGATCTTGTTGATTATTGCCGTTTAACTATAGACCTTTTCGAGTGCCAATTTGATGGTTGCAACATCACTAGTAGTATTGATGATCTTCATCAATACTGCCAATCTAGTCGCATCGTTCTCTAATTTCTTTCCACTGTTATCCAATATCTTGGATTCGTTTGATGCATTCCATTGTTCGACCTTCAAAACCTTGGGAACAGGTTAGACGCCATAAAGCTGTTTGTAAATGATCACTAACTTACTTTACGAGCATCATCCGAAAGAGTGAAGGTCGGGCTCAAAGACTCCATCAATCTGTTGCGTGAATCAGTACTTTTGTTGCGGGAATCGATCTCCAACTTCTGGATACCCATGCCCATTACAGCAATGTACTTCCTAAGGGAGCATACGCAAAGTTGGTGTCAAAATCGGCGAAGTGAAGGGAGGGAGAAGCTGGGGACTTGGAATCTGGCTTACCCAATAGCATTGCCGTTTTTCAAAGACGGAGGCAAGTCCTCATGTGGGCCAAGCACCAACTTGCTGATCTGTTGAGCAGACATACCCTGAGGCACGGAAGATGAGAAGATTGTCAGGTATCGGTCAGTTATGATCTAGCTCCAGCCAGGCTTTTCCGCTTACCTTTGTGGTTACTGCCCTTTTGGACCCCTTAGCAGCACGTCCTGGGCCCTTTTCATTCCCGGACTGTGCATCATCCTCCTCATTTTCATCCTCGTCATCATCGCTACTGAATATCTCTCCCTGCAGTTTCCGCGCTCTCTTCTGGGTCGTTGGCCGGGTTGTTTGAAGGGAAATCAACTCCTTCGCACCAACAGGAAGACGAGGGTCGATTCCTTATGCAGTGCAGTCAAGAGGTTATGGATTTACATATGGTTGTGGAGGAACTGAACTTACCTTGTGCTTCCTCTGGTGTGAGCACTGCTCTCTCGACGGTTGGCCCAGTGTTGACCTTCTTTTTTCCCTTACCTTTCGGCTCTAGAGATAGGTGTTGTTCACCAGTGCTCTTGATGATCAGGGAAAGGAACGGAGGGGACGTAGGGAGGGAGATTGGTTGAGGACTCTTGGTTGTCACTGCTTGTTTGGTATGAAGAGCGTAAAACCTGTGTCGATGAGAGAAAATAAGGTGTAAATTGACAAGGTATGAAACGCCGATACGAAACACTACTGACCTGTCCTCATGCCACAGGTAAACATCGTCAAGCTCTGGATGAATTGGATACTGCAAGTGATGTTCTTGATCATTATCCCGGAGTTCCTTGACTGGCCAAGCGGAACCATCCTTTTTCACCAACAGAATCTTCTTTCGCTTTCTGTTGACGAATCGGCGACCGTGCCGAGCAGTGCGAGTCACGTCGCCCCGAAAAAATCCGACTCCCAAAGGCTTACCAGCTGGCAGGGCAGGAGGAATGGGAGCACTTAGAGGCGGGACAGGAGGTACTAAAGATGGGCCCGACACAACTGGAAGAGGATGGATGGGATTCAGTCGGACTATGGAGGCCTCATACGACAGAAACAAGACTTACGGACGGGTGATGGTGGAAGATCTTCACTCCCATCGTCGCTCCAATCTATACCCTCTGCTACTACACTCAACCTCTTCCTCTTTGGATTTGGCTTGAACGGAGACTTCTCCGTGCTCAGGGGGGCAGTCCTTTTCCCTGCAGGTTGTTTGCCTTCGATGGGAGTTAAGGGACGAGTGGAGGGGCCATCAGTGGGGCGATGGGCAGGGCTGGAGGCGCGATTGAAGGGAGTCGA
This sequence comes from Filobasidium wieringae, assembly GCA_001600055.1. NCBI lineage: Eukaryota > Fungi > Basidiomycota > Tremellomycetes > Filobasidiales > Filobasidiaceae > Filobasidium > Filobasidium wieringae. Next base: position 895,640 of record BCIV01000004.1, read on the forward strand.
GGGTCGATAGTTGATCACAGGATGTCCGACCATGCTGATGATATTTTGAGCCTATTTGGGTAGGACGGATTGAGAAGCTGAGAGGTATCGAGGCAGAGACACTGGGGTGGTATACACAACGACAACGATATACCTCGGATCAGGACTGAGAGCCCACAGTGTAAGTTCACAACTCTTGCGACGGAAGGTTTGCAAACTGTTCAAAACCCATATAAACCGACCGAGGAGTTGACAAAGTCTACAAAACGGACCCGCAAGCCAACAACCGTCCGTGCTTCCTGAATCACTGTATAGTCAGTGCGCCGATCTGAAACGTTACCTTCCTAAGCTCTGATCGCGCTAAAATGACGATTTCATGATGAAATGGTTCCTTTCGATGCTATGATTTTCAAAAGAAAACGCTATGATTCTTAAAGGAACGATTCTCAAAGGAACGATTCTCAAAGGAACCTTTCCCACAGTCAATTCTGTTTGGATCTTTCGGAGTTGAATGTGCCCATGCGGATTTTCGGTTTCATCTCATGACGTAAGGATACCTTTCCTTGCGCATATGACACAAGTCAATCCAAGTCTGAATCGACGAGCTTCTTTGTGGATGACTGCGCAGCAGGAAAAAAAGGAGGGTCAACCCCATTCCTCTACCAAATTGCCGTCTGTACCAAATAATTGTGGTTTTCTACTCCAGATAGTTTTATTACCGTACTACACTAGCTACACTATTGACTTGTGTTTCGATCAGTATCAGACTCCACTCAGCCCCCCCCCCTCTACACACATCATACAACAACATGCTGGATGCTACCGACCCGTATGACTTTGGCGACCTTGCCTTTGGAAACGTAGATGACGTTGCCCTACTCCTCGCTCCCAAGAAGAATACTCGATTATCTGTCAAACAGGTAGCAGACAACCACTCGCCAACTTGGTATCATGACATTCGAACCAAGGCTCTCATCAACTTACACTTCACCGACGCTACTCATAGAAGGTATGTATTAGCTTCAGAAAAAGGAGGCGAAAGAGGAAGAGAGAATAACAATAGCTAACAGCCTTTGTTTCTCGATTAGGTCAATTGACATCCTCTTCCGACTGGCCGACTTTGCTCATGAGCAATATGATGGAGACTTGGATGGAAAGGAGCTCCTACATGCAAATTTCATTCGAAGCGCCAGCGATCTCCTCACCTATACTGTTGAATCGTCCTTGGACAGTCCCAATCCTATTAAGGCTGCATCACTCCATAGACTTTTCATACAACTCATCGCTATCGCCAGGCGTTCTTTGAATCCACCTATGAATTTGGATCAAAGTAGATTGATGTACGGGCAGCTAAGTGCAGTGAGTTGGGCTTTGATCTGTGAAATGTCTGTTGCACTATCTGATGTCTCCATTCTGTCCAGCTTGTCGATGAACTGGTTGATAGTAACAAACTTGACCGTTCCAAGAGGTTCCGCATGACATTTGGTGAAGAAGAGGTCCGCCTACTTATCAAAGCCTTATACGATGACCCTTTACACTACGACAATGCAGTGCAGTTTCATGGAGTTGTATTGATGGTGTACCATCTGGCACTTCGGCCTTCTTCCATGTTCAGAACCAGCGACCAAATGTGGTTCCTCTCTTGGAACCAGGTGCATATATCCGTTCACTATATGCATGGAAGGATTTCTGGTGTCGACGTGACGATCCGGGTCGATCATTTCAAAGGCTACACCTACCGACAATCCTTGGAGTTAGTGTACACAGTTCGTGCTATGGAGGATGAGCAGAACAGGATGTTTGATCTTGGAGCTGTACTCCTTGGTATCGGGCTTCGTCAAGGTAGGCAAGCTCCTGTTCGTTTTAGTTACCGTACGTCAGCCTGATCTCACTTGACTTTTAAGGTGTCTTTATCCTCGATTGGGACGCGATCTCAAATCCTGGCCTAGATCCAGACAAGTTCCCAAGTCGCATTCTTGTCAAGGAAGAATTCAAGTCAATGCCGATCTTTAGATCCTACAACAAACGAGGTCTTGGCCTGACGGCTCAAACCCCTTTACACGACGAAAGCGCTCGGATACAGTTCCTGAAGCTATGCCAACAAGCTGGTCTATGTGGTCCAAATGGTCAAGATACAGCGCGAACGCTATACACGTTGAGGAGAGGAGCAGCGACTCGATGGATCTCTCGTTTTGGAATGGACATGGCCCGGAAGTTCATGGCACATAAGTTTGGTTCATCTACCGCCGCCGATGTGTATGATGATTCGATGGAAGCACTTGATATTGCCAGCTCGGTGCCTGGAGAGAATAGACAGGCGGACGTTAGGCACGATACGGCGCGTCCCTACGGAAGAGCAGATGGACCGGTAAACATCACTCCCAACATGCAAGAAGCGATTCTGATGGATCCCGAATTGGCTTCTTCTGCTAAGATTATTGCGCTTTTGAAGTTTGCGGTTCAACACGACGACGACTTCTGGAAGGAGCTACACCCGTTCTCTAAGATGCCTGCCAAAGACACCAAGTCTGCAGAGCAATTGCTCGTCAAGTTCATCGCCTCGCACAAAAGAAGGTATCGCCAGTTATGCGGAGAACTGGAGAAGAAGGCTACGGAAGCCGCACATTCCGTTATCTTAAATGAAGCGGAGACCATCACTGCCGAGAGAGTAAGGAAGAATAGAGAAAGCGTAGATGAACTACCAGCTCAACTCATTCAGCGGATGCAGGAGAGCAAGGAGAGGCTACTACTGCAGTCGCAGGGTCTTTTGGCACTATCCGAATCTACTGAACCATCCGGATCTAATGAAATGTCCGAACAACTCTCCAGCTCACTCTCGGAATTGACTGAACCAGTTCAAGTGCATCTTGAGATCGCACCTATGGGGTCTGTTACCATGTCAAACGTGTTCAACGAGGAATTCTCTCCGGAACTAGCGACCGAAATGAGAAGGCCTGAAGCGACTTTGGGAGCTACGCGGTCGATCGAGTCGGTCGGAATGGAGAGGCCTGGAGCGACTTCGGGAGCTACGCGTTCAATCGAGTCGGTCAATGTGTCTGCAGACTACCTGGAATTTCTAGCATCTATGCAGAAGCAGATGCTTGTTTTGTGTGACTTGTGCACACAAGATGAAACAATCACAGGACCTAACAAACTCAAGGTGTATGATGCATATAACCTGAAAAGACATCAGAAAGGAAAGGATCATACTGACCTTTTTGTCAAGTTGTCTCGTTGGATTGGCTTGACCTATGATAGGGATTATAGTTTGGCTGAGGCGGGAAATAGGTATGCTGACGTTTGACATCATCTACGCTCGCGCTCCTGGCTGATTGCAACCGTTTCTTTCACTAAAGATCTCATTGCCCGTTATGCGCGAAAAAAGGGCTCGTGAAGATGGCCATGATGGCTAGACATATGTTGAAAGAGCATGCCGATACAATTCCCCCTCATCTGATCCCTGGCCAATCGTCCGGAAACGTCGTCGAACCATCCGGAAATGGCGTCACACTTCAGCAAATCATGGAAAAGTGGACTGGGATGCCCGACGATAACAGTAAAAGGACACAGATTCAAGCACTTGGTATGACCACGAAGGTACAGATGTTAGAAGTGATTGATATGTGTGCGGCAGTTATGGAAGAGGTCATGGAAGGGTTTGACTTCTCAAACATCGAGCTGTAGTTATACAACGACTTTTCAGTATAACAGGAACGATTTGATGTACTCAGAACATATGTGATAATCATAGTAGATTGGATTGGATGGTCTCTTAGCGTCGGCAGAGAGAGAGCTATCTCCCACCCTTTACCCTTCGTAAAAAGAGTGATTTTCTTTTTTCTCTTTATCGGTTTCTTTTTGCTGTCTCCACAACAGCAATAACGGCAATCTCAATTCAAGCAACATGGACATAGCCTCTTATTCATATCACCGATTGTGTACTTGAAACAGGTCAAATCAGCCGTTTCACGACGTAACACGCCTGTACCTGGCCTATATACACGTCGCCCTGGGCTGGAGCCCGTCCGGTCATGAAACGCTTAACGAATGAGAGCAAAAAGAGGCTTCTTCCACGCGAGGTTTCGAACCTCGGACCCCCGAGTTGCAAGTTATCTAACAGCTCGGTGCAACTACCACTGTGCTACGCAGAAGGAAGATATTGATGCTTGTTTTGACTAATATATATCTGAACACGTTGTGATTAATAGAGAGGCACTACGCTGAGTGAGAGGGACGAGATGATCAAGAATAAGCAGTCATCTAGCTATTAGGTAAATATATCAGGAGAAAGCTAGATATAGGCTACGCTACTGTGTACGCGTGAGAAAGCGGAAACAGCGCCCTCAACGACCTTGTCGACGACGCAACCGAAGTGAACCCAATAGACGATCGGGAGGCCAGCTTTTCCTCATTCGCAGGGTCGCGTCGTACACGTATAATTTTGCTCTCCTGTACAACTGATACGATTCACATCAGAAATTTGAATAAAATTTCGGGTACTTCAACTAGATCGATTTGTGTGCACGCAAAATGTCGTTCAACTTGGTGCGCTGTTGACAGTTGTCAAAGTGGAACGACTTTGCCAAGTCGTCTAGCTCATCCATACTTTTGCCCCGGAAATACTCCGCATATTCTGCGCACAACTCTTCCTGTGAAGGATATAGACATCGCTGTATCAATAACGAACCAGTAGCAATACAGTCAAGCGACCCGGCTTACGGAGAGAAGCATCTCGCGAACCACTCGACCGATAAACCTCTTCTCGTCCCATGTTTTTGGATAACGGTCCTTGAACGAAGGAGCCGCAGCTCGAGCCCATTCTTGAATCGGTTTGAAAAGCTCCCGGATTGGGGTATCGTCGCAGCCCCAAGCATCGAGGACCAATTCCTACAATAGCGCGGGTGGCGAATGAATACTGTTTCCAACCGATATCAAGCGAGCCACTTACTTTCTTTTTCTTGAGGAATGGCGCCATAAGCTTCATATAAGGAGTATCCTCATCAACGTAGATCATTCCCTGGAATCCGATGTCCTTCCACAGCCAGATCGACCAAGACGAAGCTGTCTCGTCATACAGCTGCAACTGATCTTCCAAAACCTTGAACCTGACTTCGTTGATTTTTTCGAAATCAGGCCCGTCAGATTTGTCAGCGTACACCGGGCCGAATTCTCCATCTAAAGGAGTTAATTGTCAGATACAACGATTGCTGAAGTGTTTGAAAAGTGACTGACTCCAGATCGGGCCCTGTATCTTCCTCATGTATTCGATTTTCCTTTCGAATGATCGTTTCAATTTGGCCTTTTGTTCGTCACTACCAACATACTCCGCAGGAGGGTTAGGGAATCCAAAGCTGAACCGAAGTGTATCATGAGCTTTGCTACGAAAAGTGAGTTATGATGAGAAGAGGCACATACTTGGTGTAATCATGACAGGCATAAACGGTGTTGGGAAGACCTGGCTTGTCCATAAACGCGCTGAAGTCCGCTCCGAACGTACTAGAAAGACAGTGTCAACGACCGTAGTCAGCCCTTACATGGCCTAATCACCTACTTTCCGCTGGATAACAGTCAGGATACGATCAGCCTTCCAGTTGAAAATTTCGTTGCCGGGGTTTCACCGCGACTCACTCAAGGAACAGAATATGTTTGTCGTCTACCGCTCGGATTGCTTTCTCAATCCTATCGTAGAACTCTACTAGTCTGGTATGTTTTGGGTCGGTAGGCTCGTTAATGGGGTTGTAACCTGCTACCCAGGCGTTATCTTTATAATGCTGAATTGTCGAATTGATAAGCAACTTCCACGCGAGGAGATGTGAGATTTTAGGGGGAACGAACCGCCGCGAGCTTTTCCCAGATCAGAACGGTTCGATCCTGGAAATCCTTGTAGTCCCAGAACAAGGCCTTGTGAACACCTACTCGATCGACATTTAGTTGTCGCATTTCATTGACTGATGCTCTTGAAACCGTAATTTACCTAGATCACTATGCCAGTCTACATTCTGAGCTCCAGGAGCAGCATGGAGGTCGATAATGGTGTAGATTCCATGTTTAGCGCACTATTTATTCCAGTCTGTCAGAGGACATTATGTATATGATCAACTATGAGCAACCGCTTACTAGATCGATAACTCTGTCCAGGTGTTTCAAACCCTCAGTTTTGAAGACCCGAGGATTCATGTCGTCTTCGAGATGACGATAATTGATCTGGAAAAGGATTTGAGGTCAGGGTCCAATAAAGACAGACGAGGGGCACGACTAACCGGTAGACGTATGGCGTTGAGTCCAAGCGAGGCAAAAGTCTCCGCATCTTTCTCGGTAAAGAAGTACTCGAGAAACTGACATGGACCGAGTTGGATCAGCACATCCTGAAGTCACCTCAGTTAAAGGACAACTCACCTTATCGAAGAAGTGTTCATACTTCTCTTTTCCCAATACTTCTAGCATAGCAGCTCGCATCTCGTCTAAAAGTATCGTAATGTCAGGAGCCCCGATGAGAAGCTGTGATCGTGTTCGCCCGACTTACGTTCATGTCCACTGTATCCGCTGATAAACTGATTGCTCAAGGTGAGCCTTACGATGATTCCTGGACATTACGAGTACACTCACGTTCTCCATGTTCATCCAGCCTCCTAGACCGGCTCCTCGGAGCAAGACGGGCGTTTCCTTGGGATCATCCTCCTTGACGATCTTGTTGCCAGACACCTTGAGGAAGGAAGTGGTTGGAGTAGACATTGCTGTTTTGATTTGATCAATGATGTGAGTTTGCTATCTTGGTCAAGTGTTCCGAGTGTCACACTTGTCTCTGCTGTCAACCGTTGGATCGTATTATGCTATTAGCACGTTGTAATCGAGCCCTGAGCTTCGCTCTGTTTGTCGGTAGATTACCGGTGTTCGGCGTTACTCCCGCGTTTCAAAGTCGTCAGCTGACATCGTATCTGGCTGCCAATCGATTGATCCTCGCAGATTAGTTGGCATCTTGCAACTCTTGCATCTAAATTGGGTCATGAAAATCCCTACTAGGCCATATCGTAGACTCCGGCATCTCTTCCGCCATACTACCAATTCCGGAAATAGAGACCATACACATGCTTAGTTATTGAATCATCGATCTCGGTCCTCCATGACCCGCCTCAATCTATCCTCCTGAACAGTCTGTTCTACACTTCGCATCAGTACCTCCCAACTCGACTCCCATCCTTTCTCGAAGCATTCTTGTGAGAACTTGTCCACAGCTAGCTTCCTGGCCATCTCTCGCATACGTTCTTGTTTTGGAATCGGCAAGCTCAGAATCTCGTTGATTTTCTCGGCGAATTCTTCGGCTTCCACAGCATGCATACCTATGCATTTGAAAGCAGTCCAGTCAACTTGAATTTGGGCCACTTTCATCACGAAAGCAAGCTCTTACCTGTCTGCTCGGACCGGTACGGAACGATGATATCCAAGAGTGGACCAGCAGAAGCATGAGCTAGCGGGATGAGGCCAGCGGCCTTTCTCCACCAGACATCGATCAGCCAAAGAGGTCGATAGCAACGCGGTCCAGCCCAGAGCTTACCATGAATTCAACAACGCTGATTCCAAAGTGTTCATCCTTCATCGTATTCAAGCCTATTGATGCTTGGCCTAGGCGCTTGACAATTTCCGGGAACGGAGCGTTCACTACAAACTCGACCGAGTCCTTTGCGTTCAAGCTAGTGTCAGCTTAGTCCAAGATAGTTTACCGGAGAGAGATGTTCCAGTTCACCTCGATCTCAAGGGTCCTGGAAAGCTCCCTGAGCCCTTCTATTCTGGCCTCATCCACCCCGTCCCGGCAACTACCCATTAATACCAACCTAACCCCTTCTGCCTTCCATTTAGGGTACTTTTGGAACAATATCCCTAGAGCCTGAAGTTGCTTTGCTTGATCCTTTTCCGGTCGGAACTGAGCCAGCGATGTGAGTGTTGGCTTACGACTCCGGCCTTGGAGTGGGAGATGTAAGAATTCTCTTGTATCGCATGGAGGGTAGACTACTCTACATCGCTCCTCGTTGACTGCTTGCTTGCAACTAAAAGGAACTTCGAGGTTTAGGATGTATGCTAGCCACGTCGATCGCCCGAGGCGAAGGAGATCCTTGATGTGAGCTTGAGTCCATGACGAGTTGGTCATCAACTCATTTGCGAACAAGAGAGATATAGCATATAGCCTCGTGAAAATCTGATAATACCTGTTTGCACTAGTAGTAGTCAAGAATAGATCTTGTTAGCAGAAGAAGCACGGGTCTTTACTTACGCCAGTTTTCCCATACGTCTCCACCCTTTGAGTCCTCCTTGGCTTCCGCTCTCAACCCCCCATTCTCCTTGACGTACTCTGTTTATCATGTCGGTTGAAATGACTGGGTAATGAACATAGGCACCCAGGGGTGTCCGAGCTCCGGACACAAAGCTGACGAGAGGTAGAGTGAACGGGTGCCCCATAGTGTCTGCAACCGCCCGAGTCAGTCATCATGCGAAAGTTGCTGCTAAGGTCTGTCAGAATACTGACCAATGAAAACATCGCTCCAGAAGCCGTTGGTATTTCCCCATAAACCGATACCCTCAGCAGCTACCAGGACGCTTCCAAGGCTTTGTCCGATCAGAGTGAACCGCTTCCAGTATGTATCAGAAATAAGGCGGCGCGAAGGTAGAGCCAAGAACTCGATACGATCTTGGTATGGCGCTTGGTGTAGAGGCAGTTGAAAACGAGACTGCACAGATAAGGTATCAATTATCTGTTCCTCATCAGGTGATCAGTCGTACTGACTTGGACTCGGGACAAGATATCTTCCTTGGAGGCCTGAGGATAGTCTCCAGAATAGACCACACATAAAACTTTACGTGCTGATGGGTTCGAATCGGATTCGCGCAGAGCCCAGTATATGGCAGTCCACAGGACACGTTCTCCTCCTCCGCCAGCGTTACTGCTCAGAGCTAAATCTTGAGCCGTGGCTCCTCGTCTTCAAAAGCGGACTGGCTCACCAGTAAGGATGCCAAAACCCAACAATTATTGGCTTATTTGAGGGCTTCGATTCCTTCGACGGAAGTTGTGCCTTGGTCTTCCTATTTCGAAGTTCAGACGTGCCTGTTGCTTTCTCTTCTTGTCCAACTCCATCGGCCGTAGCATGGTAACCTAGTCGATTCAGGAATTCATCCTTCCGAGATTCGTTGGCCTTTCTTTTCCATCCGAGCCACATGGTAATCAAAGCTACTCCTAGAAGGGCAACGATAGGGAGAACAGAGAGAATAATCCAAGACGGGGATATGTCCTGCATTGCAGATGCTTGCGGTACAGGTTTCTGGCGTTCTCTGGCGGAGGCCAGACCCTTCCGGAGGGGAGGAGGATTCCCATAACGAGGGTTTTGTGACATGGCTACTAGCCCTGCTTCGCTAGTATACAATGCTACTAATCACTAGGGATTGTCGGAGCTGATGTTGTTGACAGTCGGTCTCCCAGACCTTCCAACTTCCACAGAATGACGAATCGCTTATTTCCACCGCAACTGGAGTCTCTATGTGATCTCCCGATATTTTGGATAGCCTCAAAGTCATGCCAGAAACAGTGCCACTGATGCTATTTGACATGTAGATCTACGTTGCGTTGGTTTGGGGCCGTATCAATCGAATGGTTGGCCAGATTGGATTCGGTCTGCCTCATCAAGCTCTCCTGCTTTTTGCCCATCTCTGCCACCACTTCTCAAAACCATCCTGATCTTCCTCAATACTTACCCCTATCTCCTTCAATCCATCAACACTAAGCTGAGTATTTCCTGGTCTTTGTACTGCAGCGTCAGGCGCAGGCGGCCGGTCATCCGGACGAACGTGACCGTGTGGGAGAGACAAGCAGGATGCAATTATAATCAACTGTTTATACTTTGTCATCCCAACGGTTGAAGAGTAGTGCACGATGCTCGGAAGCGTCTTGTCGAGGTCTACCAAGTTTGCAAGATAAGCCACTGCGAGCGATGACAGATGCTGGGACGCCATGGTCGGACTTACGAACGAGGTCATAAATGACCCTAGCGACATCCTCGACACAGGTAGGGAATCGCACAGCATAGTCGTCCACTAAAAGCAACGAAGATCGATATCATCAGCATGTTAATCGAAAACGGAATTATGATGTATTTACTGGTATATTCCTTTCCACTTTGATCCTCCAGTATATCTACAAACAGGTTGACCGCAGTCTCGGAGTTGTACTCAACCTGCCCGTAACTGACATTAGGGTTCGAAACAGTCTAACATAGATGAGCGCAGATAACCAGGCATATTGCTACATCGACTTACAGGAGCGGCACCCTCATGACGACCAACGAAGTGTCCTTTCCACTCTCCTTGTGACTCTCTTCTCTAGCCTGGAGGACAGCCTTTTCTCCATCCCTTTTCAACCTTCCATACAGGTTCAGCGGATTAGGGGCATCCTCCACAGAATAAGGCGGTTTCTTGCCGTCAAAGACGTAATCGGTTGAGATGTAAATAAGGCCGAAACCAAGCTCGACAGCCAATCGGGCAAGGAGATCAGTGGATCCAGCGTTCAACGCAGAAGCTCTCTCAGGGTCGGCCTCTGCCGCATCGGGGCGTCTTTCCGCTGCGCAGTGTATCAAGAAGTCGATCCTCCTTGCGGTATCGCTTTGGATGGCGGTAAAGAAGTCTCTGACGGCTTGATCATCGAGCAGATCAAGTGTTGTTGGCTTGGGCAGATCGGGATAAAGAGGAGAGGCTGATGTTCTTGAGAACGACAAAGGCAGAGTCGGTACGGAGTTAGTATGGAAGTGGTTGGTTACGGCCCTTCCCAGAACACCGGATGCTCCTGTCGACCAAGTCAGGCGAATGGTTGACGCATCGCTACGTAGCAAGATCTAACCGTTACTGACCAGTGACGGCGACTCTCATTGCAAGTTGCCTGTAATCTATTTTATTTGACTGAATGCGGTAAGAAACAGACAGCCAAACAACCACGAATGAAGTCAGCTCGACAATATTCCGGCCTTCGGCAGCTTCAGATCTTGATCTAGGAGATCTAGGATCATCGGTTCACGCGCTAGCCGAGCGAATGAATCATCAACAAGCGGGCAAGCGGGTGGACTCAACGCCACGAAAGAAATGTATCGATCCATATATACGAACAATGCGAAATGAAATAACATCTATATAGGTGTAAGGTCCTCAGAGATACGAGAGCAAAGGTACACGAATACACAGCCGGGGAAGAGACATGGCACGAAAATTAGAGGTGTTACGGAAGGGAACAGTCATCAATGCGATTCGATCACTCGTCGTCATCTATGGTAGAGGCCGGTCGGTCAGTCGATCTGGCTGGGTGACAACGCTCAAGCTGCAGCACTCACCAGTGTCCTCGGGTTTAGGACCACCGTACGAGAGCCAGTCGAGCTTCCTCTTGGCTCTCCTTGCTTCCTGAGCCTTCTGCTCGTTTCGGGTGAGCTGTAATCAAACGTGTAAGCGTCTTAAACTTGACGAAAAGTCAACTGGAGACGTCATCGACGAACCTTCTTCTTCTTCTTCATCTTGGGCTTGGAAAGATCGCCCTCCGTTTCACTTGGGGCGGCAGAGTTGGCGGCGCTGGTGGCGGCGGTGTTGACACCACTGTTGGCCTTGCTGGCACCGTTTGCGGGAGTCCCAGCTCGGGGGGTTCCCATCCTGCTGGCGACACGGGAAGGTTTGTCATCGAAAGCGTCTTCGATCAGAGCGACCTTTCCTTGGTGAGTCAATCGACCGGCCTCGACGTTCCAGATCTCGGGACAGAGGGCGTTGACGAATTCGAGGTTGTGGGAGATGATACACACGGCACCGGCCCAGTCTCGAATGGCGATGGAGAGACCACCGAGGGCTTCTCGGTCCAAGAAATTGGTAGGCTCGTCCAACTACGGGATGGAACGCGGCATGAGCTCGATCTCCTTGAAGTGTAGTGAGAGACGTCAACACTTACGACCAAGACCTGAGGAGAGTTGATCAACGAGGCACAGATGACGACCTTGACCTTTTGACCACCAGAGAGACCGCTGATTTCGTTGTACTGAGCGATATCGGGGTCCAGACCGACCTCCTCGAACAACCTCCTGATGGCACCAGCCGAAAGATCTCGAGTTCCAGCGCCCTCACGGGAAGACTCCATGTCGTCGAATGTTCCGAGCATCTTTTGGAATCCGTACTTGATCAAATCCTCTCGAGGGAGCCAAGCGTTGTGCTGCAGAATGATACCGGGTTGATCAGCCGACGATCTGCACCTGCGATACTTCCAACGTGCGACCTACCCTGTGATCCATCCCCTTGAACTTGACCTCGTACTGGAATCCCTTCTTGAGCTTCTGACGACCCAAGATCTGCTCGATCCTTCGCTTATCACCGTTCTTCCCGGTGATCTCGGTATCCATCATCTTCTTGTCCTCCTCGGTCAAGGCACGAGTGGCCTTGTGAAGCATTTCACGATCGTGACCGTCCTGGTAACGCCATTGGCTGTGAGAGAGAGGAAGGAACGAAGGGCGTGGTCAGCGATCCGGTCAGGAGTGTTATGAGACCCGACAAGAACGCGTACATGTAAGCGATAGGAGTCTTCTCCAAGTGCAAGTCCAAGTGATGGAAAGCGTGCTGAGCGACGTAACCGACACGAAGGGCCGGGTGTTTCTCGACCTTTCCTTGTTGAGGGATGGTCTCACCCTGATCCGATCGCAAGCACTCGCGATCAGTTCGATTCCCGGCGTACTATCATTTCTCATTCGATTCGCGACTCACGGTCAAAAGCTTGATCAAGGTGGATTTTCCAGCTCCGTTGGGTCCGAGAATACCTACTCGACTGCTCAAGGACAAAGCACACGAGACGTCCGACAACGAGGGTTTACTAGCCCCGTCGTAAGTGAATGTACAGTTGGTGAGCTTCATGATGGCTCGAGTCTGGGATCGAACTCCCATCAAAGAACCGGGAGGAGGGAAGGTGAACCTGACAACGAGAAACGCTCAGTGTCAAGACGTACGAAAAAGAAAGACGCGCGCAAGGACTCACTTGACACTGGTCGCAGCCAAAGTATAATAACTCCTCGCCTCGGGGACCTTTTCGACAAACTTGCTCAAGTTTCCAGGGTAATAGGCGATCTTCTTGTTCTCGTAATGCATAATGTCGGTACAGACGTTGTCGAGGAAACCAGAGTCGTGCGAGACGATCATACAGGTGACGTCTGGCTGGTTGACCAAGTATTGTTCTAGCCAAGCGACGGATTGGACGTCTGCGCGGGGCAGAGTGGGGGGGGGGTCAATTTCTGTGAACCAATACGGATCCCGACACGCTACTCACCCAAGTGATTGGTAGGTTCGTCCAAGAGGAGGATATCGGCCCCGATCAACATGGCCCTAGCCAATTCCAATTTCATCTTCCAACCTCCACTCAAGCTTCCCACGGGGTTACCCTGTTTCTCCTCGGTGAACCCGACCTTCAAGAGGGCCTGCTTGATCTCCTCCTTCGTGGTCCCCTTCTCGATCAAGTCCTTGTCCGTGGCGATAAAGTCGATGATGGCGAGCGTGGCGTCTTCCCCCTGAAGGGCGTGTTCGACCATCAAAGTCCGGAGTACGTCCTGAGGGGGGAACCCTTCGACCTTTTGATCCCTGATGGCCTTCATCAAGGTTGATTTCCCCTTCCCGTTCCCCGCACAGATCCCGTACCTCCTGCCACGTCTCAGACGGAGGGTGGTATGGTTGAGCAACAACAGTCCACCATAAGCGAGCGAGAACTGAATGTCACACAACATCTCGCCCTGACCGTCATCCTCTTCCACCTGGGGGGCGTACTTTGCCTTGTCGATATCCATGAAAACGTTCCTGATCTCCTTGGCGACCGTCTGCCCCTGTTCCTTGCCACCTTCCAACCAGTGACTGAGCGGGGAACCGAGCACTCGACCGGTCCAGAGGGATTCCTCCCATAACCTCGAATCGACCAGATCGGCGACCATCCCGCCAATGTACTGCAGGTGGGAAGCGAGGATGGGCGAGTTGGGTAGGTCCTTGACGAGAGGAAGCGTGGGGTGTTCGGGGAAAGCGTGAGCCAGAGGTAGATGGGGGAAGACGAGTTTGAGGACGTCGGTGGTACTGGCGACGATATCCCTCTGAGGGGGGATGACGGCATCGACGGAAGCCCCGCTCTGTTTCAAGATGTCGAGAGCGGTCTGAGCGAACGCCCTAATCTCGGGGAAAGCGGCCGAGGTGGCGATGTTCTCCACACCGGCTACCAAGCTCGACAGGTACCTCGCGGCGACGTCGGGATCTCGAACGAGCTTCACCAAGTTCCCGATGACCACGCAGGTCATTCGTTGAGTCTCGGTGGAACGTTCTTTGAGGGCACGGGTGAGGAGGGGGACCATGATGGCCAAGGTGGGCGCGTTGACTTCGGCCACGAAGGTGGTGTTGGAAAGCGCTTTGATGGTGGAAGGGACGTTGGTAGGGGAAGCCATAGAGGAGACGAGCGAACCGACGTGAGGGAGGATATCGGCGTTGGGAAGGATGGAACAGAGCGTGGTAGCGGTCTTGACGGCTTGAGTGGAGACCTGGGGGCAAGGAAGCGATCATGTGTCAGTCGAAAAGTCTACCGAAAGCGAACGAAAACAGCGCATCGACTGACCTCGGTCTTGGTATCATGCATACAATGCTCTACGATGGGAATCACCCCACCCAACTCCTCTGCGACCCAATCCTCACTTCCACTCTTGACCAGCCCTTCCATCGCCTTGAGCGCGCCGACCTTTGTCCTCCACCCTTTCGTCTCCTCGACGACGTCCTTCAGAACGTCCAAGACCTGTCTAGCACCCTCGGATGCGCTCCCCTTGACGACGGCATTGACCCCGGCCTGAGCGGAAGATCTGATCGATTGAGTCTTGTCCATCAAGACGTTGAGTAAATCGGGTAGACAACCGAGCAATAACCCTTCACTCCCCTCGCCCAACCCCTTGGCTATCCTCTCTACCAAGATCCCCGCGCTCTCACGCTCTGCTTGCGATTTCGAGTTGCTCCATAACGCTACGACGGTGGGGATCTGAGCGGTCACGAAAGCCTCGGCGGGGGGTTGATTGGGACTCGATTTGAACGCCTGGACGAGAGAATCGGCGAGTGATTTGGCGGAGAGGGTCGAGGTTGCCGTGGCGAGGGAGGAGAGCTGGTCGACAAAGGGGGAAGGGGGGAGGGTGGAGGGAGCGGTCTTCGTGGAAGCTGGAGCCATCGTGGGGTAGGTCCTGGGAATAGGTCCTGCCGTGTAATGATACAAATGAGTGGTGTGTGGGGGTGGGTGAGTATACGAGGGGGAGGGCGACAGGGGAAGGTGCAGCAGGTGAATGCGTCTAGGTGAAGCTGTTTGGTACGCTCTACGCTCTACGCACGGTGGAAAAAGTTTGAACGCGCCAGTGATAAGCGCCCTATTGTGCAAGAAATGTCAGGCTCAGTTGGGCATTGTACGTCGGGTACGGCTTGTCACTACTACTGGTGCTACTGGTCAATCGAGTCTGTAGAATAGCGGTAGCAACATGGAGTAGCGTAGTAGCATATAGTAGTAGAGACATGGCTAGCTATATCCTCTCACTTGGTGGTTCTGGTAGCTAGTAGTTAGTAGTAGACTACACCACTACTGTACGTGTGTCCCTTTTCAGTCTCGCTTATGTAAGCAGTTTACCTGCAAAATGGTCGCTTTTGGGCTTGAAACACGTCCTTTTTTCATTATATTCCGCGTTTTCATGTCCAAAATAGCGGATTCTCCGATGATATTAGAAAATTATCTGTTGAAGCTACTGATGACGAATCATTCCCTACAAAGTCTACTTGCACTGTTACTCTACCAGCACCATTACCTCTGCTCCACGTATTCTCCCATACAACAACATGTCAACATCAACCACCTCCCCCATAAAGCGAAGACTGAGATCATCCCTCACCTCGAACCCCGCCTCCCTTCCCTCCACATCCACATCTCCAGCCAAACGCGCCCCCACCTCCCAACCCTCTCCTCATCCTAAAAAACCAAAACGGTCTTCCCTCCCGTCCGTCCCCCCTCCCGACCCTCTGCCCAGCTTCAACCTCCCCCCCGCCCATCTAGATCCGGCCAGAGTGATCCCTGCGAATCTGACGTTCGATTTCGAACGGGGGAAACGTCATTTGATAGGATGCGATCCGAGGTTCGAACGACTTTTTGGGACGGTTAGGTGTCGACCTTTCGAAGCGTTGGAACCGGTCGATCCGTTCAGGTGAGTTCGAGGTCGAGATCGAGGTCGAGGTTTTGGTTCTGGGCTCGTCTCACTGTCGCTTGACTCGATATCAATGTCGATCGCTTTCTTTTCTTGACCACGACAGATCACTATGTACCTCGATCATAGGGCAACAAGTATCCTGGCTAGCAGCAAGATCGATCAACCATAAATTCAGAAGATTATTCGATCCTCTTCTTCCCGAGAAACACACCGAGGATTCGGGGGATTTGGGTGGGTGAGTTCGTTTCCTCCCTCTCTCTCTCTCTCGCTTCGATATTTACTGATTGACCCCTATCCCACCTAATCATCCTCGCCACTCAACACTCAAAACCCCACAACGACCATGCAATAGCTCGAACAACTCCTTCCCCACACCCGAAGACGTACTGAAACTAGATATCCCGCAATTAAGATCGGCCGGTCTGAGCGGTCGGAAGGCGGAGTACGGTACGTCCCTTCCCTCCTTCCCCTTTGTTTTGTGAGCTTTCCTCCTCACTCCTCCCGTGGTCTCGTTTCATTGAGGAATCAACGAATCGACGGACTGATGACGTCTTTCGTTTTCACGTTCTTAGTACAGAGCTTGGCGAGACATTTCGTCAGTGGGCAATTGAGCGTGGATTGGTTGGCCCACGCTCCGGTCGAGGAGGTTTCCAAGGCTTTGATCGGGGTTAGGGGGATAGGGCAGGTGAGTGTCAGCTTTTCGATCACCCATTCGAATCTGCAATAAACCGACTGGGTTTACCCGGCGACAGTGGACGGTAGACATGTTCCTCATCTTCACCCTCAAAAGACCAGATATCCTGCCCATAGGCGATCTCGGCGTGCAAAAGGGATTGGGGAAATGGGTGTTGGCGGCGTTTGATCGACAAGAGGTCGATGGGCCCCTTTCATCTCCGGCGAAATCGAACCCAGTCCAGGATCCGCGAGAAGACGTCGAACCGGCACAGCCTTCGTCCACTCTCCCTCTCCCCTCCCCTACCCCAGTATCGCCCAAATTACCCCCCCTCGTTGAACCGGGATCGTCCAAGAAGACGGAGCAAAAGGGCCTATCGAGGGGTTTGTTGGCCTACGACCCGCACACCCATGGAGATCCGGGAGAGAGGTACCCCTGGCCCCCAGGGATGGACGTGGGAACGCTCCGATCGAGATTGGCAGGGAAGAAAGCCAAGTGAGTCTTCCTCCCCCCTCCCCCTCCCTCGCGCGTTAGGGATCGAGAGTGAGATTAGGGCTGACGTTCTCGATCGATTCCGATGCTTGGGATTCAGGGGGAACGTTTATCTGACGGGAAGAGAAATGGAGGATTTGACGGAGAGGTGGAAACCTTACCGTTCCCTAGGTTCGTCCCGTCGCTGCATCGTTTGTTGAACTGACTGGACGTACGAGGCTGACCCTTCCTCGGATCGCGCTTCGGGTTCGGTTGGGGGATACAGGGGTTTTCTATATGTGGGCGGTGGCGGAGGAGACTTCTTGAGCTGCGAGTCGTCGGACGGGTTGACGGTGAATTTATCCCAGACGTCTCGTGATCCCTTGCAGGAGAGGTAGTGTCGGGACCTGTTCCAGTAGGAGAACATGACGATTCAAGCCATAGCAAAAACGAGCGGTGGGTATCGGTTAGATCGACCCTCGTTGGGTTCGCTGGCGAGTAATGCCGAATTGCCCTTGGTGTTGCATGTATGGAGGTCAAGACTTCCTCCTCCTCCTGATGTTGAGTTGCGCTCGACCTATATCATACGGTGTATATGGTATCATCCTATCATCTATATCACCATTGAGAACATTCAAATGCTTGTCAAGATGAATAGTGTAACACTTCCAAGATATATACGTACCGCCAGCCTGAACCGTTTCCATTGCGACGAGAGGCATTACTCTCCCAATCCAGCAAAAACAAAGCAGAGCACTCCAGCAAACCAGAGAGGAGCCCGAGGATGAAGAGTGGGATTGCAAACCTCTAGCCAAGGTAAGGCGTCTGGAGTGGGAGTGTGCTGTGCCTGAGGATGTGTGACGATCATCGCAGCCGAGACAGGGGGAGGGAAAGGAACAATCAACGCCACTGAGAAACGGATCGTCCCCGCCGATACTGCACTCGCGTTTGAGTTCGCAGTAAAGAAAAGGAAGAACCCCTCTCTCCCTTAGATGAGAACAAGCCCGTTAAACAGAGCGCTCGGACGAAGACGGGTGATACACAAACCCTTGAAGTACGTTTTGTGAATACGTTCAGCAAGATCTTCCGTCCGGGACAATGAGTAGAAGCGCCACTTTCAGGCCCAGCGACGATTTACCTATCCTAGCTTTGTCGTCCATGACCCCCGTGCAACGTTCGAGACGCTTTCGAAACCGCTAATGAGGGTGGTGGCCCCTTTTGCATGATTCGGATAGCCAGCACGTACCGTGGTGTATTAGAAGCGCAGACCGATCCACATGCTACCTCTTTTCAGGCCGAGGCTGAGGGTGAAGAGGATTCAGAGTCAGAGTCGGAGTTGGATGAGGGTGAAGAGGAGTCGAATGAGGATGAGCTGGTAAGTCACTTAGAAATCACCCCCATGACCCCATCTCACCGTTACCCCTTTTCAGGCAGAGGATGTGGGAGAACACTCAGAGGACATATTGGACAAGGAATATCAAGAGCCACCCCAGCAGAACGCTAGGGCTGAGACGGGGGTGACTGAAGCTCTTGCAAATCTTTGATTGACCGGAAAGATGAATGTACAAGCGAACCAATATACAACAAGACACTCGTCCTGACGTGAAAGCATGCGTATGGAGATGAGCGACAGTCCGCGTATGACCCCTATTAAAATCTCTGCTAGAACGAGCTTATATCCCCTTGATGAGACTTCAGGGACCCATTATAGCTGTCATGGGAGCACATGTTTTGAGATCAAGATTGTACCAGGTCCACTATCCCAGGTAACACTCAATCAGATTGTCAATATGGGGGTCTGTAAGGAGGCCCATCAGACTCAGTTGAGAAAGAGAATCGGACAAATCCGATTAGAACGACGGGTACAATTGAAGCGCTCTACGGGTAGACCACAAGAGTAGCGATGGTAGCTTGGCGGTAGATGACTTGGCGCATCAAAGCAGTTGTCGAGATGTGCTCTCTCACAATGTACGTCTTCTATCCACTTCTGAGAAGAGCGACTCGTAACAAGTCCCACTTCTGCATGTACGACATCTTAACCGAGCCCTTCGTCAATCAATCACAATGCTTTGACAGCTTCTACTGAAATAATGAAAAAAATGGTTGCCCGATCCTCACGAGACCTACACCCCTTCGTCCACTGCAATCACACCAGTAGGAGATCGCTCCAACCAGCCTCCATCGTACATACGTCTCGACTGCATCGGAGGTTTTCGCTGTTCTGTATCGATCGTAAAATCATGACTGTAAAAAGTACAATTCATCGTCCAAGTCGACCCTCGTGATCGATGAATCAAGCCGTCCAACGCTTAGTCCATTCTTCCTCGCAAGTATCGGGTGGTGATCTTGTCCTTCGTTCTGAATAGCGCAACACGGTGTATAAGTGCTCACTCTCGCAGAAGGCGGTACTGCAGACGACTCACATCACATGCACAACTCCACCCCAACCGGAGATACAATCCCTATCCACAGCCGCCAACAAAGTCTGCGAGATCGTCTCGAAGAGATCTTCTGGCTCCTATTGGTGAGTAGAATTTCGTCAGCGGCAGGCCCCTTCCCCATGAACCCTCAGTACGATCGAAAACGTACAAGATCAGGCTCCCATAGGCCCTCAGCCACTCCGTAAAGCTTATCAGTAGCCGTTCCAGCAACAACGAAATCTTTGGGGGTAGTGATACATCCGATACTGCATGTCCGATCACGCAGAATCAGCTTGTGCAGATACACGCCAAGAGGTGGTCAAGAACTCACGTGTCCATGTTACAGATGAAAGGTTTAGGATTGGGTTCGATAGCGCTTGGGGCAGGGATCCCAGCTACTACTGGTTCGATAAAGTATGGCCCAAATCTAAGAGCAGGTAGATTGCGTAAGCGAAGCCCTTTCGGTCGTCGCAAAGTTCAAGAGACTGACCGTTTCTCGTACAGCGTGCTACTCAGAAGATGAGAAAACGTCTTCGGCGTGATCTCTCTCTCCTCTTTCATTCTGTACATGTTCACTCGGAATCGTAGATGCTCCCGTCTGTTGAAAGGGGGTCGGTTAGAAATGTGAAAGGCAAGGGAATAGCAACCAATCAAGCAGGACATACAAGGTGTAGGTGTCGGTTGCAAATCCTGGTAGACCGACATAGAGCTGGTTGTTGATGGGAAATACCTGATAAGACGGTACCGTACAATGTCAGCTTGATGACATCAAGAGAAGCCAAAGGCACGACAGGACAGCTCGAACAAGGTTCAGGAGGATTGCTGATATTGATCTATTGCATCGAGCTTCGATTCCACGCTCATGCCTTTCTCCAGCAGTTGACGGGGTTGTCCAAGGGTGTGTCTGGAGTTTTCAAGTTCCTATCGACCCGTTGACTAACCTTCTCGAAATCCGCACTCAGTCCAACAGCTTGCATTCCAAGTCGCAAATCGGATGCGATAGCCACGCAATCCTTGCCGGTCATGGCAATGACCGAACCACCGTTGATTTCCATAGGAGAACCCATCTTGTCTGTATGTTTGCTTTTGTTTGTATATCGTCAGGGAGTCAACCAGGCAACCAGGCTTATGAGACGGATTGATGATGTAGGAGACGCATGAGTGACGACTGACGAAGCGTGTCCGTTCAGGCGGACATCAACACGTTTGATCTACCTTCTCGATGTCCGTCGATATCCGGTCCCCTCAGATATCTAGGGGACTTATAACAACCGACTTGCATCAACCGGAGCAGCGTCTGAGACCACGCAGATCTGAGACGCTCTGCTTGCTCTTTGCTCTCGTCTGACACTGAATCAGGACCTGATAATCATGCATGATGATTGGCGAACTTGTGCTAGACAGTCTGATCTGCAGACCTGCGGCCACTAATTGAAACACAGACGGATGCTCCCCCTCATTGTGTCGTTTTGAGCGAGCAATCTTCCTGCACGGCTCAACTACAGCAAGGATGGGGATTCCTTTGGATAAGCAATGAGTAACGTTGTTGCGATCGAGGCCAAGAAAGTAGCGGTCGTGATGGATATATACAGGAACCTGCTTACGATCGGCAACTCGGTGATTGTAAACAGTCGCAGGTCATAGAACAATCAATCGTGCGGCAGACTCTGATCATTCACAAGTGCAGCACACTACGAGTCAGACCTTTGATGGTCTGGGAAGATGTTGAGGCGTGCAACGACCTGTCGCATTTTGTCGAAGGAACCGTGCATAGGCGAGATCTACGAGGTTATCAATCTCGATGACTAGAAGGCTTGGTAGACCAGATTCGCGCCAGATTCTAGAAAAAAGTTTTTGTGCATATCTCGATAGATCTCGATTCTCGTTCGTCATCTACATCCATTGTCACTTCGAAGCCACATCCCTTTCTGCTCAGGCAGACGGCTCACGTCAAACAGATATAAACAGCTCGGCCTCGATTAACTATTAGCGAAAAGGACGGTCAAGATGGTGTTCCCTCAACCGATCACAGTCAAAGTAGGATCCAGGGCGTTCGGGTGTTTCTCTCGGGCGCGTAAAAGAAATTTCAAGATGTCGACCGTTTCCGAAACGTCCACTACTTCGACGTTGTTGTCAATCACCAGACCTGCACGAGCAACAAGATCCCTCACTACCTCGGCTATCAACAGGAACATCTTCCATTCTCCATTCTACTCGTTGACACATTGTGATCATTGCTATCCAGAGTCACCGAATCCTAATTCGACATTGCCGAATCACCACGAAATCAAAGCGACCTTCAAACCGGCCAGACCTGCCCTATCTGCCAGTCTAAGCCAGCCTGTACTAGGAACCACCGGTCTAAATTCGGGCGAACCTAAAACGAATTTGATCGTCAATAACAGCTACGGAGGGAAAGAGAACTCTGGACCTCGTAATCTCAGTACGAACCATCAACATCAACAAGCTAGAGCTACCAATCCAACCCTTCAGAGGACAAAGATGTCAGACGCTCCTGTAACTCAAGCGAAACCCGCTCCCAAAGCTCGAGTCCCTGGCCAAGGAATCCTTGTTCCTGCCTCTAAGGTTCACACCGCTACCAAGACCGAGCTCCTCCAAACCCTCAGTCTACCCGAGTTCAACGACGGAGAGGGACGAGTACCGAAACTCGTTGGAATTTTGGCTACAGGGAAAGAAGATGCTGAGAACTACGCAGAGGTGAGTACCGACCTTGGTATTTGCTAGCTTTCCTTCTTAGACTTATCCGCCTGTATGGAACTTTAGTTCACCAGGAAATCGTGCGCAGCTTTGGGTATCGAGTATGAGCTTCGTCGAGTCGGAGAGGCTAGGAAAGATCACGGTGATCAACCGGGAGTAGAAATCGGAGTTGAGGAGGCTATTTTGGAAGCTAATGACGAGGAGGGTGTTGACGGAATTATGGTCAGTATATCTTTTCTGGCTTTCATCGAAGCTGAATTAAACAGCTCATATTTCATTTGCTAGGTCTACTATCCTATCCATGGAGGTTCTAGGGATCAATACTTGCAACAGTGCGTGTCTCCCTTGAAAGACGTCGAGGGGTTGCACCATCAGTTCCTCTTCAACCTCTACCATAAGTGAGTCAAGCCAATAGTCCTGCTTTCATCGATTACCAATTCTCATCCGTACCCCGCGTATTTAGCATCCGACACATCTCCCCCTCAACTCTCCGACCCATCCCCGCCTCCCACCTTCCTGAATCTACAGCGACCTCCGCAACGGAAGATCCCGCTCCCATCGGGACCGTAAAATCTGTCCTTCCCTGTACCCCTCTTGCTATCGTCAAGGTGCTCGAGTTTGTTGGCGTATATAACAAATTGTTGGAATGGGGTGATCGTGCTCGAGGGTGAGTCTATGGAGAACTATTTTGCGGGACGGAAAGATCAGGCTGTTAAGCAATTGATGATTACAGCAAAGTCATCACTGTCATCAACCGATCTGAAGTTGTTGGCAGACCTTTGGCTGCGTTGTTGTCTAACGACGGAGCACGTGTTTTAAGTGTGGATATTGATTGTAAGTTCTCCTCCGTTCGATAAAAGACGATACCGACTGCTAACGTGCCATTAACTTAGCTATTGTCGAATTCTCCAAACGACCATCGACGGCTTCGGAGAACCCATACAACCCTCATCATATCATGACCCCTCTTCCATCCGACTTCACGCTGAAGGACGCACTTGCCGTTTCGGATGTTGTCATCTCTGCCGTCCCTAGCAAGAACTACAAGGTCAAGACCGAATGGTTGAAGGATGGATGTATCTGTGTGAACGTTGCGGGTGATAAGAACTTCGAGAGCGATGTTAGGGACAAGGTGAGAATATCTAAACACTGTTTGCCATTGCATCTGGAGACTCATCGACCTAACCGACATAACAGGCATCGATTTACGTTCCTTCCGTCGGACAGATGACTATTGCAATGTTACAACGCAACTTGCTCAGGTTGAGAAACTACCGTAACATGATCGCCGATGCCGGATCGAAGGAGTCGGCGTTCTAGTTTGGACCGCTAGGAAAGAAAGATAGTTATATAGATGCATACATGAGCAGGATTGTACAGTATTATATAATCGTTTATAGATACTTTGAATAAGCGACTCCAGCCGAAAGTATGATGTAGCAAAATGACAACTAGCAGTAGTCATCCCGATAAATCTAGGATTTCCGCGTATTTTCTGCTGGACTGCGCGTTCATAAAAAGACCGTTTCCCCATTTTTACTGTTTACACGCGAAACTGTGATCGTCGTTGAACAAACAACGGCTGAGCATATTCAACCTTGAACTGCTTTTGGTCATCAATTCCATCTACTTTCCCTCTTATTACAATACAACCGCCCTCCTCTTGTAAAACTCTACCCCTACACACGTTCTCTATATCCTCACTCGTCTCACACTCGACACATAGAGTGCCATCCTCCCTGTTCATACTCCTTCTCTGCGTTCTTCACGATCACCGTCACGACTCGACCGAATCACAATAGCTCACCAAGAGAGATCAACACACCGCAACTATATTGATACTTCGAAACCCATTACAAGGACTTGTATAGCGAATTCTTTCCGGCTTTGATCTGGTTCCAAAGAACAAACAAGCGGTCAAATACCTTCGTAAACATTCAATTCGATACAACATAATTTACACTCCTTTGGAACGTTCGACATTTCATTTCGCCTCTAGGCTTGCATCCAACCCGGCACCGGTTTTTTTTATCAAACATACATCACTTGCGAAAAGCCTGCATGATGTTGGATTTCGAAACCACTTCAGATTCGATTGACGTTCAGGCTAGTATCGAGGCGGAAGTCGAGAAACGGCGGATGGCGCAATTGATCTCTGCCAAGAAGAAGGTTAGTTGAAGGCTTTTTGCTTGTACTACTTTCAATTAATATTGTTAGAGGTTTCAACCTCGATTGGATAACTGACCCGACTCTCTTTCAATCTGAACAGCTGAAGTCATTCAGAGCGCAGAAGAGCCGAAACAACCTCCCGCTCAAACCAAATTCAAGTATAGGAGGAAAGACAGGGAAGAACTCTTCAAGCATAGCAGGACATATAAGAGGTCCTAGTGGATCGTCTTTGAGGAAGGAAAAGTTAGATTTTACGATACCGAATGAACCTACTCACAACATAAACAACAATAACGACGATAACACGACCGCTCCTCCGTCTGCGTTTGATTTTACGAAAGATACGGAAAGACCGAGCACCTATCGACCCGCGCATACTAGGACGAGATCGAGGGGAAGCGTCTCGTTTTCAGGCGCACCTGGTTGGCCGGCCTTTCCAACCGGCGGATCTCTTTCATACTCTTCTGCACGACCATCTATGGCTGTGCCTCCTCCTCTTGATCTCAACACTACAATCCCGCCTAAAGGGTTACATGCCCACGTGCGGTCGATATCGCAATCGTCCTCTCCTTCTCCAAACTCATATTCTCCTAAAAGATCACCGTTACGAAGCATCACTATCCAGTCATCCTCTTCCGGGGAATCCATACCATCTTCGGCAGACAAGCCAACCAAACAGATCAGGATTAAGAGCGATGTCGAGAATGAAGGTAAGAAGAGGAGGAGAGAGAGAGGAAGAGGAATGGGAGGAAGTGCAGACTTGCGGTCGGTGGGCTTTGGAAGCGGGTTTTCCTTTGGTAAGAAGGTCGAGCAGGAGGAGATTACAAGACCTGTCGAGTCTCCGAAGAAAGAAATCTCTCTCGAAGAAGACGCGAAAATGGATTTTGAATTACCTCCTATGGATTTCACTATCCCCAGTAACGATATACCAAAGAACACCGGCTTTGCTTTTCCCCAGCAAAACAAGCTGAAAGAGGCCTTCTCTTTTCCCGCTTTTCGCAACTCGCCGAAAGCGGAGGCCGAGTCAACGTCATTGACGTTCTCCTTCCCAAATGCACACCACGAGCAAACAGTTACGGCATTACCTCAGGTAGCTGTCGTACCAAGCACACCACATTGGGATGATTTCGAATTGCCCGCTGTTGATATTCAGCAATCGCCTTCGCCTGGAGATCAAGTCAAGAACAGGCTACAGGGATTCAAATTTGGGATGCCAAAAGTGAAAGCCCCTGATACCATTGAAGAAGAGCAGAATATTGCGGGTGCCATGCCATCCGAGCCAACAAACTCGATGTTCGGCTCGGGCCTGCCAAGCCTACCTTCTACACCAACCAGGAAAAAGAGGCACTCTCATACTAGATCCGGGTCTGTTTCTTCCTATCATGCCTTCCTTCCTCATCCATCAGTCATTAGTTCCGGACTAGGACCTCGGTCGCCTGGACTTCTAAAAACAGACAGCTTCTCTACAGGAGGACCAAACAGGACTTTGTCCTCTCCATCCAGTCCTGACGACATCAGCCGGGGATATAGCCCGGTAAAGGCACCTGGCGAGATCAAGCTCGATCGAGCGGGTGCATTGGCGACACTAGAGGGAGCAAGAAACGGGCTGGTTTCCGCTTCTGCAATTGCTGGACTGACATGGCCCGGACATGGATCTGGACCGGTGGCAGACGGTTTGTTCGGCAGAGACGGAAGGCGACTGAGTGCAACTGGTCTGGGTAAACGAAGGAGTAGAAAGAGTCTTATGTTGGAACAGAAGGAGAGGGAGAGCGTGGAGGTCGTCATCCCGGATATGGGAGATAGCGATGATGAAGATACACCCAAGCAGGAAACTGCGAACACCCGGATATCTGGGTCGACATCTCCTTTGCCCTTCGAACTTCTCACACCGCCTACGAAGAAAACTAGAGAAAGGCCTTTATCCGGATCTCTAACGTTTGATAGGATGTACAAGAATCCACCTCCTAACACTCCAGGCGGATTTGGGCTTAGCTCTGGGCCGGTCATCGGGGCCAGTGTGGAACCTGTGCTGAAAACGCTTATGGAAGAGGACGAACCCGAGGAGGAAGAAGTATTTCCGCCCGAGCGAGCCATCTCGCCGATCGCGTCGACCCCCGCGAAGGCTCAAGGAATTCGCCCTCTCAAAATGCTGTCCATGTCTTCCGACTCGTTCTCCTCTATCTCTTCGGTTCCTGTACGATCCTTCGACGCAGACGACTCTCATGACCGACGTTCTTTCTCCTTCGATAGAGGACGATCCCCATCTATAGACTCCGCCCCCTTCTCCCCAGGAAGCAATGCGGCATCGGAAGTTTCCCTTCGAAGAAACAGCTTGACGGCGAAAAGTGGGGACGAGCAGACTAGGTCCAGTCGGCGTCGAGGTACCCTATTGGGCTGGAACCCGCGGCTGTCTGGTTCGAGCTTGGCTGGATCAGTCCGCACCCTTAACGAAGTACCTGAAAGCATGCTTCTGGATCACAGCTTAGAAACACCTCGCGCGGGCGAGCATATCCTAGATCATCATCGGATGTCACTCAAATCCGCTGAGCGGACGCGTAGGAGAAGGAGCAGGACAGGCCAGAGCCTTGCGTTAGAATCCTTTGCCGACTGCACCGACATCGATTTTGTCAAAGAAAGGCTTGCTGAAGCTGAGATGGAACGCGTGGCAATGGAGCAGGATATACAGGATTGGAGAGGTCGATGTGGCGATCTCGAAAAGCAGCTGTTAGCCGAACGTCAACAGGGAGGCATATTAAGAGAACGAGTTCGCAGACGTGAGTACACTTGCGTTGTTTGCAGAAGGCTTTTTGAAACTGATATCGTGACACCAGTTGGCGATCACCTCTCACAACTGTCGTCTGCTAATAACCCGGCCAATGTTTCTGGACCAGAAGTCGATACCCCTACACAACTTGTCGCTTCTATGCGAGACCAACTGTTCAAGTTGGCACAGGAGGTCGAGCGGGAGCGCAAGGAAAAGGCTGCAGCTCTGGCGAACGTTGCAGGTTTGCAGAATCAGCTCGGGATGTATTCGAAAACGGACACGCCACCTGATAGCCATGTCAGTGTTGCCCTTCGATCGGGGGAAAATTCGGACCCGCTTGTTACAGATGACGCTAGGAAAGCGAGGTTGGACAAGTTCTCATTTCCTATCGGTTCGGTCACTCCCTTTCCGACGAGCGCTCAGCCACATTTCGACCTTGAGCCATTTCGACTGCCTATCCAGGCATCAGGAACCACCTTCCACAATCAAGCACAATTCACACGCTTCGATTCAACTTTTTCCATTCCGATTCTTCCGGACTCTGCCGGGATGAATGCATGCCCGGGACTGGATTTCCGGCGCATGTGTCATGCTTGTCGAGGCGACTTGATCGAGTTATGATTGTAACGCTGTTGTACACCAAGTTGTAAATTCACCGATTATTGTGCAACGAGTCATGACGTATACCTATCGCTACTGTCCCATCATCTTTCTCCGCCGAGATATCTTAAACATGAGAGCCTTTCGAATTGCTCCTGCGAGGAAGACATCCCCAGGCAATGCTCTGAAGTTAAGTCATAAGAGACTTGGCGTTTTTGTCAAGAACTCATGTTCCCTTCATACTCCTTCTGTTGTACGATCCATCAACTTTTGGCCATCATGGGGATATGCGGAACAGCGTTTATTGCGTCTTATACAACGTATTGTGATATTCAGAATTCCGTATTTGTGCTCATGCCGCAACTATCTGTTCCAATGACTGAGTCTCATTCTTGATCTCCGAAACCACTTCGATAGCCGCAGCCACTGCGACAGCAGGCTCCTCGTTCGGGCGATGCACGTTACGATTAGGTCTCGCCGATTTTCGTAGATCCGCCAACGGTGCTGAGCCTTTCTCCTTCAACCACTCTTGCACTGCGCTGACTTCTCCTGCCGTCTCCAGTACATCCTTGCTTATGTCAACCTCCAAAGGCAGGATCTCGTTCAGTTTCAAGTGAAATGCGCCACGCGCGCGTCTCGAGCGGAAATTCTCCATGAAGCCTTTAGTTTGGCTGCTCGTCACGGTTTCTCCCCGACGCAGACCATATTGATAGATATATCGTTGTTTGGCCGAGACCTGCCCCAGAAACACATGATTAGCCAAGTGAGATGGCTTGCTTAAGAAGGCGCTACTGACGTTATAATCTGTGATAGTCTTAAGAGTACCCATCAGGTCAAGGGTGCCGCGTACCTGCATAAACATCAGTCAATCTCGAAAGCCTAAGACCAGCGCTAGTCAAAAGAGAACTCACGACTGCCGCCTGAGGTTGAGCGATGGGCTTGTTATAGAAAGGTCGATCGCTCTTCTTCATGTATCTTTCCTTCACCGCTGGCGAGTTCTGATTCAATCGTATATTGATCAACCACTATGTGATAGATTCAAGACGGGCAAACCACTCACAATCCCCAATGAGCTGGCGTAAGCTGTTGATGCCCCCGCTAAACTTGCTGATAACATATCAGCCACAGCGTCGACCGGTGCAGGCCTCTTTCCTATTGGGGTGCCTCTGCCCGATAGTTGATTGCCCTTGCTTAGAAGTGACTTTCCTCCTCCGGCTGGCTTCCTGACAGAAAGGTCGATGGGGTCCTTCTTCAGCGGTGTCTCGTTTCGAGACTCCTTTCCATAGTCTTCGCCACTCGTAGCATTTAGCCCTGGCTTCGGCCGCCTCTCGCTTTCATCCACATCGATCGGTTTCAACCTTTTGCTAGATACCGCATCGCCCTCCCTCCTTGATCTGTCCTCTTCAATATCCCTTTTCTTCGCCTTAGGCGATCTCTCAAGTTCTAATTCTCGCTTTCTGGCTTTAGGCGATCTCTCTTCATCCACTCTCCTCTTGGATGCTTTCGAATCATTTGCACCATCCCTGCGATATCCATCCTCAGCCTCTGCCAAACGTCTTTTCTCTCTTTTCCTGTCCAGCCGTTCTCGTTCCTGCACATCCAGATCTTCTCGCTTAGATCTCGATGATTCTGCATCGATATTCGTCTCCGGTCTTTTGATCTTGAGTTTGAGACCAGATGGTTGAGGTCGTTCTTCCTCGCTGGCTTCCTCGTCGTCCGAAACAATGACGTTTTTCTTCTTCTTCATGACCGACCCGGAGGCAGCCTGCTGGGAATTATGTACAGGCGAACGAGATCTAGGTCGCTTTTCTGTCGTGCGAACCGAGTCTTGGTCGTTGTCCAAACGGGATCGTCTCTCCTTGGATGGAGGAGCATCACTTATACTAGAAGAAGAAGAGCGACTGCGTTTCTTAAGTGGCTTCATATCCCTCCTTTCTTCATCCGTCCGACCCCTTTGTTCAGGTCTCCTATCCTTTCTATCTGAATCAAACGGCCTATCCACTTTTGAAGATGATCCTTCCGGTTTTTTATTGGCGGGCCGTCTGGTGCTACTACCCGCAGCAAAGAAATCAAGTGGTGAAGGTTCCCGAGCTACGCGAGGTTTTTTGTCCGTGCTGGGAGTGATCAATTTAGCTGTAGAAGGTGTCGAGGTCTCATGCCGGTCCCTGTTTCGTCCTACTTCTCTAACACCGAACTCAAGCTCAGCAGGATTGGGCCGACTTCTCTTGCTCTCAGATGTTTTTGGGCGGTATTCATCAAAATCCCTTCCCGGTTCATGGCCATGTTTCTCGTGCTTGCGTTTCACGATCGTTGGTGCTTCTCCTGCGGCATCGGCCCTCCTCTGCTCCGCCAGCGCTTTCTCTGCAACTGAAATCTTCACCACTGAAGGTTTTGACCATTTGCATGGTTCACCTTTCTCTGCACATCTACTGCAAGCAAGCCCAGACCAAGGAGCAGAAGTGCAAGGATTCTTTACCACCGTCGTACAACTGAGCGAGACAGCAGATGAGGCTTATTACTTATAAACGTTCCAAGATGACTGTAGCTCACCGGTCGCAGTTCTTGCCGTATGACTCAGGCTTAAAGTTATTCTCGTCGATGCGCCGAGTGTCTGGCATGGTTGTAATTCTCTAGCACGGTAAAGCTGGCGGTATTGCCTGCGGAAACCTAGCGTCAGTCATGCAGCTTCCACTCAATAGTTCGAACATGAACAAGCAATAATAATGATCAGCGATGATCGGTCCGCGACAAGTCCTAGGCCCGGGCTCAACCCGAGAAGTTGAATGTAGAAGCTGCATGTATTATCAGGAGTTGTCTCCTCAAGCAATATTCTTGAGAACAGAACGTAGCATATACAGTATTCCCTACAGTACGCTTTAAGTATGTCTGGACCCGCCACTTCTGCCGCAGCCAGCAAGGCTACCAGCCGTTTCACCTGTCAGTACCCAGGGACTTAAGCGTTCACTAGGTTTTAGACCATAGGCTGATTTCCATTCTGCTCGCTTTCTGCTTCTTCCTTGTAAACGCAGCCCTTATGAACCACCCAGCTGGTAAGTTAACGTGATGATCTATCTGGTATCGACACAATGCTTACTTTACGGTCTTCTTGCAGGACCCAAGTACGTTCCCTAGGAGTCGTTGTCCAAAGAACTTATAGCTGATTACGCTGATCTTCCAATAGGACCATCTTCTTCTGGGCTCCTCTTGGCGAGTCTCAACCTAGGTGTGGCTGTATTTGAGTCTCCTTGCTGACGCCAATTTCATCATCCTCAGCTAAATGGGCACTCGTAGCTGCTGGTCTCAAGGATCTCTCCCGACCTGCCGATAAGCTCTCGGCCCCTCAAAACTTGGCTTTGGCCGCAACTGGATTCATCTGGGTCAGATATTCCCTTGTTATCACCCCTGTCAACTACAGTTTGGCTGCGGTGAGTATACACTTCACTTGGCGACTTGTAAATGGTAACTAAAAGAGATTCGATGTTAAAGGTCAACTTCTTCGTCGGAGCAACCGGACTTGGACAGCTTTATAGGATCTGGGAGTGAGTCTCTTGTACCCATCTCCATTTTGGGATATCTTTCTGACTACCTTGCTCCGTAACTCATCAGTCACCGAAGGAACAACCCGGTCGAGACCGCTATCAAGGACAAGGTCGCTTCCGCTTAAACCTGTCTGACCCTTTGTTTCGATTTTGTACCCTAGAAGGAGGGTTGTATCACTATGCCTTCGATGGATAGATTGGAGAGGATTGCCACGGACTCCGCACATTGAAAAACCGTGGCTTCCCTGCGAGAAGGAGGGCAACGCGATACGGGTCTTCAATTACTGCCGGTATCAAAATCAGAGCCATGCATCCCTTCGTCCAATCGAATACATATCAGGAATCATCCGAGTACTGAACTCGAACGGCGGATCATGTTGAATATTCTTGGAGCTCAGACAAACAGATCAGGACAATGGCTTCGAATAGAAGGGCCAAGGCATCTTCGTTACACAGTGATGACTACGGTCCTACTCGGCCTAGCTGGTCGAGCTCCGCCGTCCTTCACCATCCCCACAATACAAGAAAAGGTGACGCATGACACAGCCTCACACACCTCCCGCGTTTCATATCCCCCTTCCTCGCGCGTCCCGAAAACAAGAAAGCGCACCCACCCTAAGCGCGCAGAACAAAAGATCTTTATCACCCTATCCTCGAGTCTTCTTTCTCCAGGGATGAGATACGGTTCGATAACAGACGAACGAACTGATGAGAAAGATGAATCAAGTGAATGGTTTTCCGGACGGAGCTCGGACGATATTGATTCTGATCCGAGATTGGAGTGACTGTTTGTTACTTCGGGTGCCTGAGAGGGGTGGAACAAGGGATTTATCAATCGGGTTGGCTGCGGGTAATATTCGGTGTGTACGAGTAGAGTTCAACGGGAAGAACAATCGACCGATCAGTGATTCCAGAAGGTTACGTTCTACTCGATTGTTGTTATGCTGCGAGGCTTAGTGGGGGGGGGGGTAGTAACAAGCCTTTCAAGCTCTCATGGCGTCATTCCATCGATCGATCGGGCACGGGGAAGTCGGGATGGCCGGGAAGATCGGAACAATGAAGGTTTCAACTTGTTTTGATGAGCTGAAACGCGTTTGAAGGAACAAAACCCCCTTGATGTATCGACAGTCACCCCGGCCACCTTGTTCTTTGGAGCAAGAGTCGGAGCCAGGGCGAGAATGAGACGGGTACTTAGGCGTTCGGTTGGTCGTTTGATCGTTTCAGAAAGGGGGTTTGGGACTGATCATCACAACTTTCGAAATCATCATCTGATCTTCGACTCTAACGCGCATAAACGACTACAGCACGACCCTTTACGACCATATTGCAAGACGATCGAGTGAGTCTGATAGTCAAAGGACGATTCACACTGCTGATGGCATCAACTAATGATCAAAGGCCTTTTCACCCTGCGTTTACCGGTCCGGTAGATTTCACGATTGTCTACGATCAAAAGTGAGACTTGTTATAAGAAGGGTAATACCTCGATTTCGGTTCACAGGCCTAAAAAGTTTGAAGTGAGAGCGAGGGTTTGAAATATACATCCGCACCCCGTTCGCCCGCTCGATCAAACGGTCAGACGTCTCAGCTCCGTTGCGCGCGCGAAAGAGAGATCGTGTCAGTTTGGTACTCGACTTGAGATTCAGGGTTAGTCAAGCTTCCTCATCACTTCATTCGAGTACTCGACTCTGAGTTTGACCTCTTTCTCACGGTAGTGTGGTTTCGGGTCATAGCTCGCAGCGCACGGATCTCAAATAGAAGATAGGCGATCTTGTCATAACACTACTCCGCCTCTGAAATTCCACTCCAATCGCTGGTCGAAACATCCTTTCCCCTTGAAAAGATACACGCACAGCAAGCCATAGTACGTCTTCCATTCCACTCCCTCTCCTCTCCCTGCCGAATCATTCCCGTCGCTTACATTGCCCTTACCCCACCAATAGCATCGTCTCACTCCACCCCGTATCGCCACATATACAACCAGCGCACAGTCATCAGTCCGAGGAAAATCTGATCATGATGAGACGTTCATCCTTCATATACCGTCAACAACAGCAACACTCGATAGATCATCAGCCTAATCAACATCAGGATCATCATCATCACCATCAACCACGACCTAGCTCTTCGACATCATCAGAGCATCAACAATACCTCGCGATCACACCTTCATCAGTATCGAGAAGATCATCGTCATCAAGATCAGATTCACCTGCTTCTTCGTCCGCACACACAACACGTTCAACATCAACAACCCCTCATCAATCACCCATCTTGTCGACTCCCATTCTGGATGGTTCCCCCTTGGTCAGCATAGACGCTCTCCCTGATCTTGTCAAGGAGCAACTGATCGGTGCCAACATCACCGATAGTCCATCTGCTACTATATCTCGTGAGTCGCGCGAACGTTGGCTCGAGGTTCAGCATCTTTGATGCCTCGTTTTTTGCCCTTGATCATCAATGACTGATCTCCGCTCCATCTTTTTTTCTTGCTTGATCCAGCACGATCCTCCTTGCAAAAGGAGAAAAGATCTTATCATCAATCTTCCGACCAGATCTCTCCTATCCCTGCCTCTAGACCTTGGCCAGCACGTTTACCAGGCAGTAATATCGGACGAGACGTTTTCGAAAGCGAACGAGTTGTCTATAGGGTTCATTTCCCCTCTTTTGCCAGCACGGATACATCCAAGGAGTCAAGGACTTTGAAAGAAAGAAGAAGATCCGAGAATACGACAGGAGAATCGAGTGATCTAACGCAAGAACGAGAAACGAGAGACCCAATGCAACGCTTCGATCATACCGGAACCAGGTCTTTGCCTAACATCAATATGACAAACCCTTCCGCTGAGCATCTTCAAGATATCAACACCGGTTCAATGGCCTATTACTCCCCATCTTCATCTGCGGCGTATGATATCCTTAAGCCGTCCAGTGCCAACACAGCCAACCCAAGCTCCGGTAAACAACTGGCATTACGGGTGGAGAAGGATCCTTTCGTCGGTGGAACTGGGTTCGTAGGATTAACCCCTACACCTAGTAGAGGAACGTTCGAGTTGGCTAGTATTCAAATCCCTGAGGCTGTCGCTCCTATTGAACAAGAACGAGCGGAGGCGGCCGGGTCTAGTGGATCTCTTGAAGAAGGACGATACGCGCCGTCTAATTCTCACGAAGAGGAAAGTGGATATCGACGAGGGTATGAGACGTATGGACCATCCGACAGGAAGAGTTCGGGAAGTTCGGTGGCCGAGTCTTCGATGGATGGTAGACCTATGAGTTATTACCCTTCGTCTCAACCCCAAGCTTTCGTGCATCAGCCTCAACCGCATGTGGCGACTCCCATGACCGCTCATCATCTCGGTCAAACGTATATCGCCCATCATACACCTCCCATGCAACCTTACTCGTACCATCTTCAGAGTCAACCGTATTTGCCCACTCCGATGGTGGAGGAGAACCACTCGTCCGGACCTGTTTCTCTTCCCGGTTTCAACCAGCTTTACATCGATACGCCTCAACAACACATGCATCAGAATACGTTGAGGACCATGCCTACAGCTCAATATGGGTCCATGGATCAGATCAGACTTCAACCTTTACAAGGGAGGCATTTATCTCATCCCGGTGGGGAGGTCGGTCAAGGTCATTATGGGCATCGTTCCAACGACCCCTATGGGTTCGTCTCCCCTGCTCAGCAACAAAGTCGAAGTCCGATCGTCGGGTACGAACCTGATAACGTTCAGGGGGACTATCATCATGTCTATGTGTACCCTCAAAATGCGACACATGCTCAGCAACCGCATCAGCAGCAGCAGCAACATCAACAACATGTCGCCTATCCCCCTCATGCGTTCCAGACTACACCTCCTAGTCAGTATTCGCAACAGATGAACCGACAGACTGAATTGCAGCAAGTGAACGGGATTCTGGGTGAGACAGCTGAGACTGGGACATATGCTGCGGTTCCTCCTGTTAGCAATACGAACGTGTTCGCTTATCAATACGCCGATGGAGAGGAGATGGACTTGGATGCGCCGACACCTAGTATTTCTGGAGCAAACTTGGAATTGGATGATGGAAGACAGAACGACAAGGATAACGACGATTCTGATGATGAGACGGAGAAGGTGGATGAGTCTGCTGACGAATGGATCCCTGAGAGCTTTAAAAAGAAACGGACTCCCAAAGCTGAGAACAGGTCCATGAGCGGTAGGAAGTCTGCTGGGAAAAAGGGCAAGAATCAAAAGTCTGCTTCTGGAAACAAAGCGCCCACTCGCAAGGATGGGAAGAAGTCGAGCTACGTTACCTCCGCTTTGACGGATACCTTACCGCTTCCCCTGAACAAGACGAACAAGGTCATGCTCAAGTTACCCCCTCTTGGCAGCATGGGCGGTAACCTGATCAGATGGACCTCTTTGGCGGAGGAGAAGCAAACGGATACCGTTCGTACTTTCGCCCGAAATACATCCGATAGTCCACTAACTGCCGTTTCGTTATAGGTCAAGCGCGAATGTTTCACTTGCCGGAGCCGAGATCCTCCTAGTTGGAGGAAAAGCACGCTGTCTCCAACTCGAATTGTAGGTCGGTGTCAAGCTCAAATCCAGATCTAGTATTGATGTTCGGCTGCTTTACGACTTGGTATAGCTTTGTAATCGTAAGTGCCGTTTTCAACCTTTGAGCGCAAGCGACGCGCGCTGATTAATACGTTCACGATCAGGCTGTGGTATCTACGAGCGTTCTCACAAACGACCCAGACCTTTGATAGAGGAAGAACTTGGCGCTGTAGACTCGCTAAACACGAAGAAGTCGAAAGCAGCTTTAAAGCGAAAGCACATCAACACACCAGGGTCTTTGGTGACAGCCAGTCAACTTCGATCTTCCTATGCCGGAGGACAACATATGGCTCCGGCAGGCTACACTAGCGGTGGGCACGCGATGTATCCTTCTTACGGCCAGGAGAACGATGCCAGGCGTGGTCAGTCTCGATTTGGGAAGCGTCTCAGGACAACACTAATAGGGAATCCTTCGCAGTAACAGCCCTTTCCGGTTTACCACCTGGCTTGACAGATCCTGCAGGATACACCTCAATCATGCCCTCGCCAACGTATACTAAACCACCGAAGAAGAACCGATCGATATCTTCTCGCGGTCCTGCTCCTCAGGAGAAATTGACAGGCCCTTTCCGAACGTTCACGAACTACGGGTCTTATGGCGCTTCACCTCGCATGGAACCTTATCAGTATGCGCTCGCTAATCATCGGTCGGAAATGACCAGCTCGGTTCCTCTCGAAAAGGCACATGGGCTCAACATCAGCGGAGTGGCGATGAATCGAAGTGCATCCGCGATGCCCCAGGGTCGAGCATGGACTGACCCATATGACGACGAAGACGAGGAGGATTGATCGAAATGGTACTACAGCGCTGGATACGCCTTGTCAATATAACCTAGTACGAAGCGGCGCGACCGAAAGAGACGGACCTATACCACTCAAGCATAAAACACCAAGAAGGCCCATCATAACGATTTTACACGAACGCTTTATATTCTTGCCCGATGAACTCGACCATTCCGAGATCCTTATTACGATGTGGCATGCTTGATCTCGATTTCTTGATGTAATCCGCTCAATACTATGATAATGATGATTGATTCCGCCCGCAATACGTTATTCCACACGCCACACCATCGTCATTGCTACCAGAGGAATTGCTCTTGTGTCTGTTTGTACGGATGTGTACCTTAAACTATTCCTTTACGTACCATCCTCCTACACTTCTCACTGTCTTCTCTCATGCTTTGAAGACAACGCGAGCAGTTCTAGAAGAAGAAGCATGACAAGGACTAGTTCATGCCAGTCACAATAACTTCTAAGCCGCGGTGGCGCATTAGTAATCCTCTATGTACCATCCTCCCACACTTTTTCACTGTCTTCTCTCATGCTTCCTTCTGCAGGATCCGTCTATGCACTCCCCAGCTTCCCATTTCCTACACACCTCATTGGGGGCATTCTCCCAGGCCAATCGCCGACGCTCACGACCTCTGTTGGCTTTAGCTGGAGCGATGACAATGGGCTCGACAGCCGGAGCGGGTGCGAGGAACCGTTGGTGGAGCCAGTCCAAAGCGACAGTGTTCTCCATCTCGACAGCTGGAGCGGGGACAAAATCGGACGCAACATGAGTACAAGCGAATCAGATCGAGCTTCGGATGCCGGTCGCAAATCTGCCAGTCTCTGAAAGGTTCTTGAGAACCGATAGCTTCACAGATGAAGTCCACATAACCGAACGATCCGCGCTCAACGCTTGTATTTCAAATTTCATAACCCGCACACAACTAAACTACAACCTCCTTCCCACTTCGATCCCCCACCTTCCCCTTTCCCTCTCGACCTCCTCCTTGCCCCTCATCCCGACCCCCTTGTTCCTACGTTGACCCTTTTTACCTGTCCCGTCTCCAAATCCTGGTGCTCCGGCCTATCAAAACAAACAAGAAGAGCGTCAGTCACTAGTTTCTGAAAAAGAAAGAATGGCGGGTGAGGTGATGGACGTACTCCACCGTGTAAGATTTGGATAGCCGCTTTCATTGTTTGCATAGGGTTACGACTCCCCCTGATCTCCGCGGAAGCATCACGGATCCCACAAGCCGTCAATAGTCTGTGTAAGGTCGGAGGGACTGCCAGTCCGAAACCTGTACCAAAGGAACAAAGAAACTCAAGGTGAGATCCTGAAAGGTGAGCTAAAAATGGAAAAGGAATATCATACGTACCGGCAGGTCTACCACGGAGGATGACGGTCGTACTACCCCATTTCGCCTTCAAATCCTTTCCGACGCCCCACAACGTCCTTCCTTCGAACTTGTTAACGTGATCCATACTCAGTACGGCTCGCTGGAATGCAGAGTCTATTGCGTTTGGGGCAGCGTCTCCTCGACCTCGACCTATTCCCACCAAGCCTCGGGATGGGGAGCCGACTACTACCATAGCGAAGAGAGAGGGCCTGGAGGGCGGAGAAGAGAAGATGTTAGACGGGAGGAAGGATGGAGATGAGAGAAAGGGAGGAAAGGGGAACTAACATTTTTCCTTTCTTGGTCATATTGACGACTCGTTTAAGGACGACGGTGTACCTATTCAACCCTCTGACCTCATCCGTGCTCATCCCCGTTAAAGAACTCAATACTGCCTCCTTATTCTGAGCCTCAGTGAATCCTCCCAAAAGCTGATCCCTGAGTTCTCCAGAAGGAGGATCGAAGAGTCTTGCCGGGTGGTTGATGTGGACATGATTAGGTGCGTTGGCAGGGGGAAGAGTGTTTCCTGATAACGATTGAGTGGAAGCGATTTTAGATGAGTTGGGGAGGAGGAGACGTTTTGTTGAGGAAGCAGGAACGAGGGGCTGAATGTTTCGGGGTAAGAGGGAGGTGAGGAGGTCTGCGGGGTTGGCGGATGAGGAGGAGGAGGAAGAGGGGGTGTTGCTTGCATGACGACGGGTTGCTGGGGTCACCAGACGAGGTGCACGGAGGATAGACTTGAGTGAGTTCTGTACTGGTTTTGACATTTTTGTGTGAGTTGATCGAGATGTCGTCTTACAAATGAACGTCCAAATAAAATGGAAAGTGATCTAGATTCAGACAAGTCGCAGTACAGGTTACAATTCACGGACATGACGCTGTTGTTCGGTCAAAACTATGTCCGTCTGCGTCGATGTCCGCTCAGAGCCC
This sequence comes from Filobasidium wieringae, assembly GCA_001600055.1. Lineage (NCBI taxonomy): Eukaryota > Fungi > Basidiomycota > Tremellomycetes > Filobasidiales > Filobasidiaceae > Filobasidium > Filobasidium wieringae. Next base: position 934,928 of record BCIV01000004.1, read on the forward strand.
GATGATGTCCGTTGGGGTACAACGCGCCTCTTTCGCGACGCGTTCAATCTGCAGCGAGATGACGATTTCATTTCCCGCTCAACTTCACTTTACACTCGCTCTTATCCTGATATACTCCCCTCAATCCTCCTTGTTACAGTCATTACCCACTACTACATACACTCTGCCACACTTCCATTCTATACAAACATGTCACTCACAATCGAACAACAAGTAAAGTGCGATTCCCTTGTCGACCAAGGCCGAAAAGCCCTTGCTCTTTCGGACTGGGAACAGGCCTCTGAGAAGTACGCAGATGCTTTGGAAATCATGTGAGTCGTCTGGCTCGTCTTATTTCTCATCCCATACTTCTGCATCGTATGCTGATTCGCCATTTCATGCAGGCGAGGAGTATACGGCGATGTGTCAACCGAGTTAGCTCCTCTTCTCCTACCCTACGGTAAAGCTCTTCTAGAAGTCGCAATCAAATCCCAAGGCGTCCTAGGAAAATCGGAGGAAGACCAAGAAAACCCTGAACCATCATCTTCCAACCCCAACCTCCAATTTACACACGATTCAGCGGATCAGGATGATCAGGAAGATGCGGACGATGCGGATGAAGGGCAGGGGGAACAGGAGGTCGAGGATGATGACGATTTCACCGTTGCATGGGAGGTTCTTGATCTGAGTAGGTCTCTTTATGAGAAAATGGCCAGCGAGGGAAAGGAGGTGAGGAGAGAGTTGGGAGAATGCTTTGGACTGTTAGGGGATGTCAGTTTGGAGAATGGTTAGTCCTCGCTGTCGTCTGTACCTCGAATCTCGCTTACTCGTACATTGCTTCATCCTTCCTTTCTTCTTGCCTTTTGTCCTTTCTCGTCTCATCACATAGAAAACTTCCCACAAGCAGTGGAAGACTACAAATCCGCCCTTTTATCCTATTCCACAACCCTTCCACCTCACGCCCGAGAAATCGCAGCGTCCCATTACAAACTAGCTATCGTGCTCGAGAACATCCCCGATCGACGGGCCGAGGCTATGGAGCATGTTTCGAAAGCCATGGATTGCGTGAGAGGGAGAATGGAGGAGGCTCAGGCTGGAGGAGCTGCAAAGGGGAAGGGCAAGGGGAAGGCCAAGGCGGTAGAATTGGACGAGGAGACTAAGGAGAAGATCAAGGATTTGAAGGAACAGTTGAACGATTTGGAAGCCAAGGTGAGATTCGGTGAATCTGCTTAAAAGGAGGAATGAATTGCTGATCTGGTCTACGTTTCTATCCGATAGTTGGAAGACCTTAAATCCTCCCCTCAAGCCAAAGACGTCGTTTCCGAGTCCGTCGCTCATTTGCTAGGGAACGCACCAACCGATATCAACCTCCCTTCCTCCTCCGATGTTCAGTCGGCTGCTCAGAACGTTGGTTCCGCCGTTCAGTCCGCTGCGAACACCACGGCAAACAAGGTCAACGATTTGACGGGGATGGTCAAGAGGAAATCCAAGAAACCTGTTCAGGCCGTCGAGCAGGAGGCAGGGAAACAGGTCGAGAAGGGTAAACAGGTCGTCAGGGATGGAGCTCAGGGGGCTGTGGAGACGGTTCAAGAACAGGCTAGTAAGGCTGGAGAAGTCGTTCAGGATCAGGCTTCAAAGGCGGGGGAAGTCATCCAGGATCAAGCCAGTCGAGCTGGAGAAGTCATCCAGGATCAGGCTGGGAAAGCGGCAGAGATTGTTCAGGACCAAGCTAACAAGGCTGGGGAGGTCTTGATGGTTCAGGTCAGTAATGCCGGAGCCGCATTGACTTCCGCTGCTGGTCAGGCTCAGGAAGCTGCTGCGGAGCAGTTGGAAAAGGCTCAAGAGGTCGTCGGGGAACAACTCGAACGGGCTCAGGAAGCTGCAGGAGAGACGTTGGAGGCTGCAAGGGAGAGTGTCGTCGCTCGTGCAGAGGACATTCAGGCGGATCTGAAGAGCAAGGCGGAACATGCCGCAGGGGTCATCCATGACAAAGCTGAAGAACTCTTATCCTCTGTCTCGGGGACGGTAGATGCTTTAGTTCAGAACGGGAGTGAGAGGGCCATGGGCGCTTTGGGAGCGATGAAATCTGCCGCTCGAGCGGTTTATCAGGAGATACTTAGTGAGGGTGAACAGATGACGAGGGAGAACGTCGAGGCTATCACTGGAGTTGCGGATGATCTGAAACACACCCGAGAACTGGCCGAGACTAAAGCCGAGGATCTTATTCATTCCACTCAGAATGGAGCGAAAAGGGCGTTCGAGAAGGCGGTCGAGGTGGGGAATGAAATCGTGGCGGATGTTATGGAGGAGGGAAAAGAGGCTACTCGGGACGTCGTCGATGCGGTAGCTGGAACTGCGGAGGACGTTTTGGGAGGAATAGAGAAAGTCGGCAGAGAGGGGAAGAGGAAGGTAGAGGAGATTGTACCTGAGCCGGAAGTTGAGGAGTCGGGGAAGCGACAAAGGACTGATTGATCGGTCCGTTGATGGATTGAGTGAATGGAAGGACGGCACGGATGTCCGGATTGACCGGCTCGATGTATAATGAAAAGAATGTAACAAGAGGTTTCCATAGTTATGCTTTGATCAAGCCCCGCTTAGATGACGGGATCTTCTGCCGAAGCCTAAAGACGTCTTTCCCATCAACATAGAGTGAGTCGTATTGATGAGATCTCCAATGACAACGAGATATAGAACTTAGCGACGATACTCGCACTCCTTTCACCTTAGAACTAGAACGACTGGTACGTGATCTTCATACGCTGTGGCGAGACCAGACATTCGACCTCTTCGTCTATCCATCCTTGAGATCGTACGACGCGATTGGGCAGAACGCGTGATCTTGAGTTTCTGAATTACCCTCAGAGGCAAAATCAAGCCGGACTGAGCGGATAGTCACTGGCACCAATCCTATATCACCGTCGCAGCAGCTTACATAGGTCCTCAACTGGCCTCCCTGATCTAGCCGCCTAGCTCTGGGCTATACGCTATTCAAACACCGTCGACGCTGACATTTGAGCTCTTCTGGTTGGCTCGATCGACGGATCTGACCGAACAACAAACGCGACCTTCCCCCAATTCTACGCACAATTTCTCTCGCTCTTTGTCTCTCTTCCCTCCAAACCAACCCATTCGACATCTCTGACAGGAAGCAGGTATACCACAAGAAAGCTAGGGATAGCTTACGCTGCTTTCTCCGGTTTCTGTATCATGGTTCGCTCGGTTTTGAGGACGATCGCTGCTCCTGCAGCAGCGGCGCCCATAGAGGCAATCACCACTTTCTTTGTTCTGGTCACTCTGGTCTACTTTCAACTGTTACATGCGATTGAAGGTAGTGCTTTGTGAGTATATTGAGCCGTCTAGCTCGCTCAATTCGACCAAATTAATTGAATTTTCGGTTTCCTGCTCTTCAGCTTCACGATACCCTCTCAAAACACGGCTAATGTAGCTCCATCAACGCATTTCGTTCCTACCTCCCTTCTCCCCGCTCATCACCAACTACTCTCCGGAGCCAAAGCTGGCGACCAATGGGTTCAAATCTCCGAAGGGGATCGCATTCAGTTGCTAGAAGATACCCCTCAAATACAAAACGTCCTCGTGGAGAGGTTCATCATCTCCTCCATCTCGAAATTTTTCACCTCGGAAACGTTGGAACAGAAACTCAAGGCGGTTGAGATTCCCATCGATATCGAGAATGGAACCTCTCTTACTTACGAACAAGTCTGTCATACGGATTCGAAGACTGGGAAGTGCCTCTCCCTTGCCGTAGGGTCTGAGGAAACTCGGGCGGAGGGAGAAGTCGAGATTGTCTTTTTCTTGCAAGACACGCCTTCTGCTAGACGATATCTGGAGAAATTCAGGGAAATGGAGCAAATCTCGTTAGGACTGGATGAGATCAACAGCATCCTTGTCGCTCGAATCAACCGGATCGATCCTACAGAAGGGCAATCGGATCTCTCTCGACTCTCCCTATACCCCTACTCCACCTTGTCCATCTTCACCCGAACCCACTATGACGTTTTCACTCCTATCGCTTACCCTCCAACTACCCCTCACCCATCCTCCGCCTCCTACACGATCAATCAGAACCCCCACAACCCTATTCATACCGTTCAAGCAGGAGGAAACCCAGCCAGGCATATAAAATTCTTAGCTTACTCGCTTAGGGCATTGGTCACCAGGTTCTGGATGCTGGCTAAGAACGCAGATTCGGCCGATATCTTCATGGTTCTACTTGGTTATGTGTTGATGCACTTTACTTTTGTGAGGCTGTTCTTGAACATGAGGAAGATGGGGAGTAGTTTCTGGTTGCGTGAGTTACAGATGGTTCGGAATGGGAACCGGGAAAGGGATCACTGATACATCCTCGTTACGTTGCTTGCAGCCTCGGCCACTTTGATTTCGTCCACCTTTGGATTCCTCCTCGCAATCTTCTCCGCCTACCTCCTCAGCGTTCCGGTAGATTTGATCTCCCTCTCTGAAGCCCTCCCTTTCCTCGTCATCACTGTCGGATTCGATAAACCTTTCCTCCTCGCTCGTGCGGTGTTCAATAACCCGGAGATCGCACCTGTTAGAGCGCCACTCGCCGCTCCTATCCCAGATTTGAGCGGGGAGAAGTTTATCGCTAAAGCTAAGGCTGTTCTGGAGAAGAAGGAAAAAGCGAAACAGAACGGTCACGTGAACGGTGTTGAGAATGACGATATTACCCCTCAAGCGAACGGGTTCTCGCATGACCTGGATCTTTCTGCGCTCGATAGGGAGTTGGCCGTACATGCCAGGATTCAGAAGGAGATTGCCGAAGCCAAGGATAGGTCGATCCGATGGGCTGCACCGATCGGGGCCAAGTTTATCGTTGGAGATGCTGTGAATAAGGTCGGGATGGGAATCGTACGGGACTACGCCATCGAAGTTGCCGTTCTTTGCATTGGGGCTGCTTCTGGAATCGGTGGACTTAAGGAGTTCTGTCATTTGGCAGCTTTGATCTTGACTATGGACTGTATCTGCTTGTTCACTTTCTACGTCGCCATCCTTACCGTCATGGTCGAGGTCCACAGGATCAAGACCGCCCGCAAGCTCACCCCCGTCACCCACAAGAGTGCGGTATTGGATGCGCCTACCAACTTGGGTTCTCCCGTTTCGGCCACTGGATTGATGCCTCCTTCGCCCGTCAAGGAGAAACCCGTTTCCGGATTTGCTTTGCTCAGTAACCCTAGGGAATGGAAGGACGCTCTGATCGGTCAAAAAGGATCGTCTTTGAATGATAACGTTGCTGATCTCGCTAAGAAGAGGAGTCCCGCTGGAAAGCTCAAGTTGACCTTAGTGAGCCGATTGACTACATACGGTTCGACGATCATCAGCTGACCCCGATGCATCTAATGTAGATCATCGCATTCCTCGTCTTGCATGTCGCCAACCTTTGTACTCCGTTAACTGAGCGAACCGCTTTGAAACGTCAAGGCAACCCTGTCGCTTCTATCTCAAACAACGGCGACGCCAACTGGCTGAAGACTCACGGCTCATCGTTTGATGGGTTGAAGCAGGTCGCCTTGGAAATGCTGCCTGCGTACTATGCTGTTGCATACCCTTCGAGCCTCATCTCGCAACCCGTAAACGTCGACGCTGGACTGCCCAAGGAGTTCAAGAGATCCGCCAGTATGGCTTCGCTCGAACACTTCATGTCCGGTTGGACTTCCCTTGTCGGAGACCCGGTCCTTTCCAAGTGGATCGTCGTCGCATTGTTTGTCAGTATCCTACTGAACGGGTACTTGATGAAAGGGATCGCTAGCGGTTCGGCTGCCAGTGGATCTACTGGACCTGTTGCTGTGGCCGCTGCTGCTGCTCGTCTTGTTGGTGCCGGTGGTGTATGGGATCCTGCTATCGTTAAGCGTGACAGCCTCAGGAATAGGCGAAGGTGGAGTGGTGGTATCCAGCTAGAGCGTTTCTCCAACACCCGTCAAACCGATTCTGATGAAGAAGGCGGACCTTCACATCAACTCAAGCTCGATCAGATCAAAAAGGCCGATCCTTTCACTCATAAATCTCGACGATCGTCTATCCCTGCACATTTGCCTCAGCCTGCCCCTAACGCTTCTCAGGATCTCCGTTCAGGCGAGACTACTCCTCGTTCAGACAAGAGTCGCGTGAACCAAGGCGGACACCTCATTGTCAATGGAACGCCCCGTGTACCCGATTATCCTACCACCATGATTACGGACGCTGACGACAACTCGCTCGAGATTCGTCCCGCTCATTACGGCAGACGATCACTGGAGGAATGTTGGGAGATCTACGCAGGCGGGCTGGGCGCTTTCGATCTGTCCGATGAAGAAGTCATCCTCCTTGTTGAGAAGAGCAAGATCCCTGGATATGGATTGGAAAAGGGTTTGAAGGATCTCGAGCGTGCTGTTCGTATTCGACGTGCTGTCATTTCCCGCGCCTCTGTCACTCGTACGCTCGAGGCTTCCGACTTGCCCATGTCCAACTACGACTACAGTCGTATTATCGGAGCCTGCTGTGAGAATGTCATCGGATACATGCCTATCCCCGTTGGTATCGCTGGACCTCTCAACATAGACGGCATTTCAACGCACATCCCAATGGCGACTACTGAGGGTACTTTGGTTGCTTCTACCTCGCGAGGATGTAAAGCTTTGAACGCTGGAGGTGGAGTCACTACCGTTTTACACAAAGACGCCATGACTCGTGGTCCTGCTGTCGAGTTTGGTGGGATCAAAGAAGCTGCCGCTGCCAAGGTCTGGATCGATGAGGGAGGTGGTTTCGCTGTGCTCAAGGCAGCCTTTGAGTCCACTTCTCGATTTGCGAAATTGGTTTCGCTCAAATGCGCTCTGGCTGGACGAACCCTCTATATCCGATTCACTCTTCGTACGGGAGATGCTATGGGTATGAACATGGCTGGCAAAGCTTCCAACGCTTCTTTGGATGCGCTTGTCGAGCGATTCCCTACTGCTAAAGTACTTGCTCTTTCCGGAAACTACTGTACCGACAAGAAGCCGGCTGCGATTAACTGGATCGAGGGACGAGGAAAGAGCGTTGTTGCGGAAGCGATCGTTCCTGGTAGCGTTGTCAAGTCGGTTCTCAAGACTGACGTCAAGACTTTAGTCAACCTGAACTGGAAGAAGAACCTTGTTGGATCTGCTATGGCAGGATCTATCGGAGGGTTTAACGCTCATGCGTCCAACATCTTAACCGCCATGTTCCTTGCGACCGGTCAAGACCCTGCTCAGAACGTCGAGAGCTCGATGTGTATGACTCTGATGGAAGCGGTCAACGATGATCAAGATCTGTTGATCACATGTTCCATGCCTTGTATCGAGGTCGGCACGGTAGGGGGAGGAACCATCTTGGGACCACAATTCGCCATGCTCGAATTCCTTGGAATCGCCGGCGCGCACCCAACTGAACCAGGCGCCAACGCACGACGACTGGCAAGAATCATCTGCGCAGCTGTCATGGCCGGAGAACTCAGTCTGATGTCAGCTCTGGCTGCCAACCAGTTGATCTCTGCCCATCTCCGACTGAATCGATCACAGGCAGCTACCCCAGCCTCTCATACCCCAGGTGCGATGACGCCAGCCATGACACCCCTCAAGAAGGCTTCTCTCACTCTAGCCCCCTCTTCGTCGATATGACGCCAAGAGGTTGCTCAAAATACGAAACCCCAAAAGTTGCTTTGAAGGAAGGAGACATATTCCACATTTCCCATACACGGACCGCTGGCATTACCACCGCATTCTAAACATCGTTTCCCTCTAGGCACATACCATTTAATAGCATGTTTTACCACCGGCGATGTGCTTTGTAACTACTTAATTCATATGCATGCAGTGATTGAAACAGGTCATGAGAGCATATGTCCATTGTACACGCCCGAGTATCAGGGACAGCGGCGTGACGTGTATTTGATCGTACCAACAAACACAACAACCCGAAAGAATCAAGTCAGAGCTAGTCAGAGTATTCACAGTAGAGGGTTATCGTTCAACCTGCATCGCAGATACCTCTTTCTCCCTTGTGACAGCGAGGATCAGCAATTACATCGTCCCAAGATGGCATCTTCAAGCACTACCAACCTAGCAGAGCAGATCGCAAAGGATGCTCGACAAGCATTTGAGAGCTCTCAGCTTGTCGATGGAAGTGAACGTAATGCAGCTCTGAAAGCGATCCGAGCAGAGTTGGAGAGGAGTAAGGACGAGATTTTGGCTGCGAATGAGAAGGATATGGAGGTATGTAATCGTTGTTTCCTTTATCAAATTCTATATATGCTGACTTTCATGGTCTCTCAGGCCGCTAGACCGCTAGTCGAGGCTGGCAAGCTATCTGCATCTCTCGTTTCCCGATTGTCGCTGTCTCGGGCGGGCAAATTCGAAGCAATGCTCTCGGGGATCGACGAAGTCGCAGAGCTTCCCCTTCCAACTGGTCAAACAACCTACGCCAAAGAACTTGACGACGGGCTCGAACTCTACCGAGTAACTTGTCCTATCGGAGTTCTACTAGTCATCTTTGAAGCCAGACCTGAAGTTGTGGTGAACATCGCTGCTCTAGCTATCAAATCTGGAAACGCCGCAATCTTGAAAGGAGGAAAAGAATCCGTTCATACCGCTACCCTTCTGTCTCAACTCATTCAAAAGGCCTTGTCGACCACCTCTTTCCCTTCCGCTCTAATCCAGTCCGTTGCTACTCGATCGGAAATCTCTTCGTTATTGGCTCAAGATAAATACATTGATCTGGTCATGCCTCGAGGAGGAAACGCTTTAGTAACTAGCGTAAAGAATCAGACAAAGATTCCGGTCATGGGGCATGCGGATGGGATATGTTCGGTTTACATCGATGAGCATGTTGACGAGGGGATGATCGAGCGGATCGTATTGGATTCCAAGGTAAGCTGCCGTGATTCCAGCACACACAGTTCGATTGACGAAGTTTGCTTCTGCATGCTCCAGCTGGATTATCCTGCCGCTTGCAACGCCATGGAAACGTTATTGATCCATGAAGCACACGCAAAGACTCTCTGGCCCAACCTCGCCGGATCCCTGCTAGACAATAAAATCACACTGCACCTCGACGCATCATCCCTTTCCGCTCTCAAATCATCTTCTGCGTCATCCCATTCGTCGTTTTCGACACTCGTACATGAAGCTACCGAAGAATCATACGAGACGGAATTCCTCAACCCGGAAATGGCCGTGAGGATCGTCCCATCGATCAAAGACGCCGTACAACACATCAACTCCCATTCTTCTCATCATACCGATACAATCCTCACATCCAATGACACACACGCTGCCTACTTCGTCCGTGGAGTCTCTTCTGCCGATGTCTTCGTCAACGCTTCGACGCGGTTCGCCGACGGACAGCGATTCGGGCTGGGTACAGAGGTGGGGATCAGCACGGGAAAAACCCATGCGAGGGGACCGGTTGGGTTGGAGGGGTTGTGTATTTACAAGTGGGTGTTGAGAAGTACGAGAAGGGAGGGTAGTATTGCCGGAGAGTTTGGTGAGGGCAAGAAACGGTTTACCCACAGGGATATGAAGGGGAAGGAGGCCCCGTTTTAGACGTGTATCACACTCGAACATGCCGATCGCTACTCCTCCGTCCGTATCCTCTTGTTGGCCCTGGTATTTGGTTGGAGCAATAACCTCAAGCGCTCGATCTCTGCCTGCAATCCTTTCAATGCCGTGTCTTTCTCTTCCAGCGCCTTGTCCCTCTCGTCTACCTTATTTTCGAGCACTGCGACGACCCTCCGCAATCCTTTCACATCAACCTCACATTCCTCGAGCTCCTCCTTAAGCTTCACCTTTTCTTCCCACCAAGCTCCTGCCTTTTCAAGTAGCTCCTCTTTGCCACGGCGCCATTGATCTCGCTCTGCCATAAGCGTTTTATGCTCCGCCTCGAAACGCTCATACTTCTCTTGCAAATCCTCATGCTTCTTTTGCAAGTCCTCGGACTTCTTTTGCCACCCGATGTTACCATCATCATGCGGAAAGGATACCGAAATCCCACATCGTTCCTGAAGTGTAGCACGATTCTTTCCAAGCATAGCTTTTTTCTTTTCCAGCTGAGTGATTCCAGCCTGAAGTTTCGGCAGATCGCGCTCGAAAATATCGTAGTCTCCAACCCGATCCCGGTTCAGACCCCAGTGCTTGCAAAGGAATCGAGCGGGTGCATTTTGCCAGTCTTGAGGACACTGCTCTGCTTCTGAGATCGCCTTCTGCGCTTCCTGCCAGGGCAAACTTGCCGTCTTGCACAACACGGCGATGTTCGACTTTGCCAGAAGACACTTCAAGCTGCATTCGCTCAAACCTCGCTTTGACGATGTACTGTCTCTTGTGATAAAGACATCCTCATATCTGAATCTTATTGTAGCAATGTCCTTGTAGGAAGCCTCGCAGATCCCAAAGGTTTGCGATAGAAACACATCCATGGATTCCAGTACCTCCTTCAACACCGTATTCATCCCTCTTATATAGAGATCCTCTTGTAGGGTGAATTGACAACAGCCGCAAGATATGACACCTTGCCGAGTACAATTCAGCAGGAGCTCCCGAAGGACGTCTGCGCAAGGGAAGTCACGGAAACCAGCTCGCGGGTTCCATTTCAATAGCTTAGCAACCTCTGTCTTACGAGTTGCCCTGTAGGAAAGTATCACTCAGTGATGATATTTCAGTTGACACACCTCAAACGCCTTACTCGGGTGTTCTTCGCCATTTCCCTAGATGATCATTGTCGCTGCGCTCTGGCACGGTTTCATCTGACCAGATCGCCTTTACTTCGATCCCATCGATTTGCCATATCTTTTGCGTGACCAAGGAAGCCCCGGTAATCGACATGTTTGTATTGTTGCGAGAGGAAGTTGCGAGGAAGAAGAGATCGGAAGCAGGAAGCTGCTCGATGTAATCACTTGAACCGTTAGGTTTTACAGTTTTGCAGCTTTGATGGATCGAGAACAAAAGACGTGATCGCTGTCCAAAGTGAGACAAAATTCATCCGAATCCTCTTTGATCCAAGAGAAAACAAATCCTGTAAGCTCGACTAAGCGACTAACATCATACACAGGCAACAATGTGTCACTGTTTATACGAAAAATCTAGTACTAGTAGTATTAGCTATCCCTTGCTTTGGCTCATTTGCCGCTGCGGCAAGTAGATGGTGGTAAATCTAGCACGCTTCAGAGGCATAACTGTTAGCCGTTGTTTAACGGTAAATCCATCTAATAGTTAACATTAGCTATGACAAACACCGCACGATCGCGATTCCAGAGCCACCCATTCCACATGGTAGAACCATCGCCATCACCTCTACTGACAGGAGAACTTTACTTTAACGGTATCCGACACTCAGGCGAGACAACGGGAACAAAAGGCCCAAACGCATCGACCAAGCGACCAAGACCGATCAAAAACGAGCGTTCTATATAATTCATCAGGAAACACGACCCAAAAAGGCCCTCCCCGTCCGCCATGCAAGTGGTACAAGCGACAAGCGAAACCCAGCTAGCGTAGTTGACTGGGATGACCGGGTCGGACGAGCCGAGGTGAGGAGGTCGTTATGAAAGGGCTGATAATAATAAAGGAGGGAAGAAGGTGGGGTGGTAGGTATGGTCGTCGATGGATGATGTGATGTCGATATCCGTGTTCGAACCGGTTGAGCGAGTGAGGATGGACAGGGGCAGGAGTGTATGATCCCTCTCCATCTCCTCCGTTCGACCTGATCCCCCACGTCGAAAAAAAAGAAAAGAAAGAAAGCCTCGTCGTCCTGTTCTCGCCCCATCTCCCTCGCTCATCCCAAGAGGACCGCCCCCGCCCCTACGACACCGGCCCAAACCGCCCCCCAAAGGGCGACCCTGACACCCTCCCTCGCGCCGGAATCCAAAGCGGCGTTCGATCCTTGCGTGGCGATGGCGGAGTTTACGGAAGCTTGGTATTCGCTGTAATCGAGGATGGTACCGGAGGGAGCGGGGGTGGCGGATACGGCGGTCGTGTAGCTCTGCGGGGTGGTCAAGGTGAGGGGGGATGAAAGAGGAAAGGAAAGGAAAGGAGAGGAAAGGAAAGGAAAGAAAAGAAAAGAAAAGAGAGAAGGGACGTGAGAACGAAACGTGCCGACCCGACCCGGAGAACCCTGACTCACAGGGGTATAATAAGTCGAATAAACGTTCCCATCGTCACTAGTGAACCAATACCAACTCGTCGTCGAGACCAACGCGCTCGTCGACGTGGTGGTCGTGGGGGTGGCGACGATCGCGGGGGTAGTGGTGGTCGTCGCTCTCCGTGCGGTCGAGGTGGTCAATCGGGTGTTGGTCGTGGGGACCGCGAGGGCGGTGGTGGTCAGCCTGGTGGCGGTCGTGGTCACCCCGGGGACGAGGGGGGTGGTGGTGACTACTGCTCCGGTGACGATCGTGGAGCTGCCGAGTCGATTCGAGTCAGTTGAGAACCGTGGGCGAGAACGTGATGGTGATGAGAAGGAAGATGGACGTACAGGGTTTGGATGGCGATGGTCTCCCCTAGCGCATCGGTCGATTGGGATACGATGACGGTATCGCCTTGAGCCCACTGTGAGGTGATCGGATTCCGTTGGTACGTAGCGTGGAGTGGGTTCGAACGAGGAGAGAGGAGATTTAGGATGGGTTTGATGGTGATGATGATGTTGATGGTGACGATGACGACGATATTTGATCGATCCGACGAGAATCGATGATCATTGCGTTCCATTCCGTACCGCACCCGATCAATCCAGTCCAGATCACAAACCCGCCAACCAGACGCACGAAAAGAGAAAGGATATGGTCAATCAGCATTCCCATCCATCTCTCTCTCCTCACTCAGTCCTCTCTGTCTATCGGTCAATAAAAACTCACGGGCAAAGTGGTCGTATAGATCTGAGCCTGGACTTTGCCCATCAAAGCCAGGACGACCAAGAAGGTCGCGAGCATGAACTGGTCGATCCTGGAGAACATCTCGTCGGGGTCGGGGTTATCTTTGGTTTGGGGTGTTGTCTTAAGTGGGCGTGTGTGTGTGTGTGGGAGAGAGAGAGGTCGAGGTGAACGGTGAGCGTGCAGGAGGTGTGCGAGGTGTGGCTAGGCTGTGTTGTTTTTGATAGGAAAGGAAATGGATGGGAAGTTGTTGGTTGTTGTTGTTGGTGGGGGATTGTGCTTTTTACGAGTAGAAGAAGAATGAGTGAGTGAGCGGTGGTGTATGAGAGTGAGATTACCTGTAGCGGTAATAGTCAGAGGCAGTGGCAGTGGCAGTAGCAACTAATAGCTCTCGCTCTACGCTCTACGTGCTCTGCGATTGTTTGTGAATGGACGAGTGATCAAAGATTCCGAAAGTGGCGTACGCTAAACGTAATGATCCGCGCAGTAAGCGGACCGGGGTACACACACTCTCCCTCGATCCACGGTGCGCGTTCTACATTCTCACACCGCCAAGCGATAAAGCGTACGTTTCATAGCAGCGACCATCCCTTTGAGGAGATCAGGGGATGAAACATGATGGGGTTTCAGATGATTTCTAGAACATGGGATATGGAATACGTAGAGATCAGAGTGTCGATGTCTTAAACATGTCTGACCTGGGTGTCGGGTTATCAGCGCCCACTGGAGAGAGAACAAGCAATGTCGAGTGTCGAGTAATTAGCGACGAGTGGACAAGTGACGAGTAGTGTGACAATCTTCTTTCGGAATCATCTCCTCTTTTGTTCAGGAAAACAATAACAGACACGGACAGTCTGGATCCTTATGACCACAAACACCACCACCACCACCACCACTCGACAACGCAACCTCTCCTACACTTCCCCTCCCCTCCCCTTCATTTGATCTCACTTCCACTCGACTCAGCATGCCCAAACCCCACCCCCGACCACGCAACGAGCTCATAGGCTGGCGCCCCCTCCTCCCCCCCACCCCTCCCGGTCTGGCAGCCTACGAACGGGAGAAAACGCGTTGGTGGTCCAAAGCCATCCATTGGCTCGGGGAGAAGAAATTCGAGACGTCCGACCTCGAGTTCGCGCGGGGGGGACGATCCAGGAAGGTGACTGACGAGAGGGACGTGAGGGACGTGAGAGACGAGGTGACTGAGACCCCGAGGGAGGTCCCAGAGGGGTTGAGACGTCCTTTAGCTTGGTTCTCGCTTTACCGCAGTCGATACCCTATTCGACCCGGGGGAGGGCAGTTGGAAGAGGGTCGGGCTTCCTCTTCCCTTCTTTCCTTTCCCCCGTCATCCTCCTCGCCATCGTCGTCGTTGTCCTCCTCGTCGTCGTCGTCGGCGGCGGCGAACCATGAAACACTCCAACCCATGGACCCCATGGAATCCCTAATGCGCCAAACCTGGGCCCGCATGGACACCCCCGAGAAACACAGGAGGATGAGGGGGTACGCACGAGCCTGGCACGCAACGATCCAAAAGAAGAAGGAGGGAAGGATGGGACGGTTCTTCCGCACGGATTTGGATTGGGGACGAACGATCGATAGTCATTCAGATGGGTCGATCGAGGTGGGATCGGAACCTGTTAAGCGGATGTGCGGGCCTGTTACGCCTGATCCACTCGAGGATGGGCACAGACGTGGATACCTTCCCCGATCAAATTCCGCGACCTCCACGACCTCTGCGACCGATAAACCCAATTCAAGGAACACCCTCCAAGTGGAAGTAGAACTTCCAACCGCAACCAGCCCGTCCGGGTTCGAGCCCGACCCTTCCACCCGTCCGTCGGTAGGGGGGAAGGACGGGCCGGACTTCTCGCCCCCCTTTTACGCGGGCGGGTCAGCGGGGGTAGGGGGGAGGGGGGAAGAGGAGGAACGGGGTGGGGGTCTTGGTGAGGTTGAGATGGGGTTGGGGTTGGGGTTGGGGTTGGGATTGGGGTTGGGGTTGGGGTTGAAGGGACGGGGGGTGGAGAAGCGGGAAGAAGATGGGGGATTGCATGGAGATGCGGATGTTGACGATCACGATGGATACTGGGATTTCATTCTCGATGAACCTTTTCCCCTATCCCCATCCCCATCCTCACCCCCCACCCCAACTCATCCCACACCCCTCCCCCCCTTATCCCCAACCACCCTCGACCACCCACCTCTCCCGAACCCCGACGAACCCACCCCCGACCCGCTCGTCAAAGCGGAGACGGAAACCCACGTCTGGTGCTCTAAACAACGCGACGCCCGGATGAACCTCAAGCGTCAGAGGGACGAACCGGAGGATCAGTTGGATCGGGTTTTACGGGAGAACAAGAGATCGAAACGGTTAGATGGGGAAAAGGGGTTGGGGTTTGAGATGCAGGGCGGGGTGGGGGTGGGGGTGGGGAAGGGGGGCGAGTTGGGCCTCGGGAATGGGATTGGGTTGGACTTGTTTTGGAGTAAGATCGGGGGGTTGGGGGAGATGAGGGGAACGATGGATTGTCCGATCGTTCTCGGTGAGTTTCGTCTGGTCGCAAATAGAATAGAGAGGACGGGACTGATCGCGTTCCCGAGACAGATTGATTGGGACGAACGTTTGCTGTACTTATTTACCCCTTACGAAACCCTACGAAACGCAGACGCAGACCCAGACGCAGACCCAGACGCTGAATGGAACGAACGTTTACGACGATGACCTTTGTAACCCGTGTACACTTACGATGCTTATACAAGAAAGAGCAATGTTTCGAATTCATCTCGGATACACGGTTTCGGAATCTACAATCTCTCGGGTACAATCGATTCCTCGCTCATTCATCGTCATCATCATCGGAACTCTCAGCCTCTTCGAGCCACTACGATTCGATTCGCGAAAAAGGGGGAGTACGATCGTCTCAGTGCCTCATACCAAACGCGAACCCCCTAACCAACCGCAACCGGGACTCACCTTCAAGAACGGTTCCGCCGCCTTCCTGACCTTCTTACTAACGTCCTTGTCCACGTACTTCTTACTGACGTGCGTTCCCCAGGTATTGATGACTTCCTCCTCGAGCACGTCTTCTTGGTACAACGCCATGAGGAGTTTCGGGACTTGAGGGATGAGGTCCGGGTGGTCGTTCCCAAAGTACCGTTCGATACCTCCTAGCAGGGATTTCTGGGCCTTTTCGTTGGTGGTCATCTAGTCGAGGGGGGGGGGGGGGGGGAAAGAAGGAGATCGGGTATCAGTCGACACGTCCGAAGCGCTCGGGTCGGAGGAAAAACATGATACTGACGACTTTAAGGATCTTGCTACGCTTCTCGACGTCCTTTACCAAATCCGACCCCCAAACCTTCTGTCCGAGCTCGATACAAGCCTTGTGTTTCCCATAGACTTCCAACTCCTTCGCCTTGCTCGCCACCTCCGCGTCGGTGGCCGAATCCTTGTTCTCCTCCATCCAAACCCCGAAAGCGGTATACTTGCTATCCCCCCCAAACTCGCCGTCCTCATCGTCGTCCCCCAAGCCACCGGCGAATCCATCGACGTTGACGGCGAGATGTTTCATACGGGCCGCGACGGCTTCGGCCGACGTGTCCACGGCCCAATCATCATCCTTGATCTTCCTATTGAGCGCCGGGTTCTTGAACGCTTTATCGAGATCATCGTCTTCCGCCGTGGGACTTCCCGTACCCGTCCCCCCGCCCGAAGCTACACCGGCACCGGCACCGAGGGTAGGTAAATTCGTCCCCGCCAACTGAGCCTCCCTCATCTCCTCGGCCTCTGCGTATTTATCCTTCTTGACCACCTCTCCCACCCCCTTTGCCCCCTTCTTCCCCTTCTTCCCCGATCCCGCTCCCGATCCGGCCGGTGGGTTCTTCAGGATGAACGTACAGAGTTTATGTTTCATGTCCAACTGAGTCTGCGCTCCACAGGCTTTACAATCCCTGGTGATCTCCTCCCTCTTGGTGTCCACGAGCAAGACCGTCTCGGGGTTCTTGCAAGAGGCACAGAGGACGAACTTGGTGATGAAGATGTCGAGGAGTTCTCGAAGACGATCGGGTTGATGGGCTCCGTTGACGATGTAACGTTCGTTGTTGAACGTGGCTTGGGCTCCTAGTTCGCATCCGAAGAATTTCGTAGGGTCTGCGAGCGCGAGCGGGCGTGAGCGAGCACGAGCGTGAGCAAACGTAAATCGGCTCCTCCTAGACGCCCGTCACTCACAAGTCGGAGGTCTACTGAGCGCCTTGGCGACATCGTCCATGTTCGGGATGACCGTCTTTATTCCGTTCCCCCTTCCTTCGATCTTTGTCAGGAGGGTGGGCATTTTGTATCGCTGTGGGTGAAGGGAGGGGGGGCAGAAGAAGGGAAGGATGGGAGCGAAGGAAGGGGAGAGAAGAGCAGAGAACAGATCAACGACGCCCACCAATCGACCGAAACCCCATCCACACTCACGTAGAACTTATCATCCACATCTCGTCTAATATTAACCATAGCCATCTTGCCTGTCTGTTCTATCTTTCTTGCTTGTTTCTCGTGTATAAACTCTTCGCGGGTTTCTGTTTCGGACGATTCAACCACTCAAACGACGATCTTCTATGTCAGGTCCTGAATGCAGGTAATGATGGTTCGGCAGAGAGAATGGATGGACGTGATGATGAGGATACTGGATGGTCGAAAATAGCATGAAAAGGTTGTGCGGTGGGATTGGATCTTCGGTTTGCTTTTTTTGCCCCTGTGTTGTCTGTGTGTGCGTGTGCGTATGCGTGCGATGAGGTAAGATGAGTTTCGAGTGATGGGTGAGATCTGTTAGGGCTGTGGATGATTAGCTGGAGTAGAAAGAGTCAACAAGAACGCTCGGCAACTCGCCTGGAAAGTTCCTAGTGAAGGGTTCGTTCCCTTTGACTTGTTATCGTTTCAAGGAGACTGCCTTTGAAGTTGTAGGACTGGACAGGGAGGAGAGTGTTAGGACGTGTTTAACGTTGTCGCTGTTCGTTGTGGCAGTGGCAGTGTCGATGTGCAGTGAGAGTGAACCAGAGTGAAGCTGTGAAGGTGACGATTCCAAACGTTCGATCGTCCTACCAAATCGTGGGAAACCGCCATGGTAAGCGCATGCGCTTCTACCTGGACGGAGGGGTACTGTAAGGGTCGATTAGGTAATCGAGTGTTGGGTTGTTGACTTTGTGAGGACAAGCGGTGTGATGAGGTGTTGTTGATGATGAGAATGGTAGTCACACGCTCTCTGTACAGTTCACTCTCGACCTGGCAACACCTGCGCAACGGGTGATGCCATCATGGACATCGATATCGACCTGGATGCTACTGCACGTCACCACCGTGTAAGCCATCACGACGTTCACGTTGATAACGACGATGTGGACATGCACGATCTAGCTTCCGATCCTCATCCACAACGACCCTTCCCTTTACAAACGAAAATCGTAAGTACCCACCTACCCTTATCACTCCGCCTCCATCGACTCACTTGAATCTTCCCACGCACCTCGTTCAGCAACCCCTCACTTATCTGGCGATCGATACCAACGTCTTCCTCACCGATCTTGAGCTCGTCAAACAGATCCATCACCTCATCACTCAACCGGACAAGAAGGAAACGTATGGGAACATTCAGATCTTGATCCCTTTTGTCGTACTGGACGGTAAGCCCCGCTCTGATTAATCAGTGACCGGACATTTCCCAAATCTTTCCAGGGGTCCGGATGAACTGATGGCCTGATTTTTGGAACACGGACACAGAACTGGATAAATTCAAACTCTCCAAACCCGCCAAACTTCCCAAAACCCCGGACCCGTCTGACCCTGTACTGAAGGGCGGGACTGATTCCCTCTCCCTCTCCATCCACGCATCGCACAACCACAACCATAACCACAACTTCAACAACCGGGACAACCGGGAGAGGGAGAGGGACGATCTGAGGGAGAAGGCGAGGAGGACGGTCATTTGGCTCTTGAGCACTCAGGATGGCGCCGGTGGGATCGCGAATGGGACTGGGAATGGGAACGGGAATGGGATCAGGTTTCAGAAGAGGGACGAAAGACCTATGCAGGGGGTCATTCAGCTCGTACGTCCCACCCCCCACCTGCCCCTATTCCTAGTCGTTGTGGGTATGGGAGTGGAGGTTTGGCTGACCCCTATTCATTGTCTCTTGTTTTTCGGTGATTATCATCCTCTATTCGCCCATCCCATCTATTCATCACATCCATCCATCATCCCACCTCGCCCACCTACTCCCCCACCCCCACCCACCCCCACCATAGCCGAAAAAAGCAGACACCAAGATCCTAGAATGTTGTCGATACTTCTCCTCCGCCTTCCAAGGACGCAATACGGTCGTCCTATGGACCAGGGATAAGGGCTTGTTATTACAGGTGGGTGGATCTTCGTCCCTGCCCTTTTTCCTTTTTTCTTTTTTCTTTTTCTTGGAAACACGCTCGTAATTCTGGTTTTTCATATGGGAGGGTGGGGACTGATTTTGGATTGACGCACATGGATGGGTTTATGTTTATGGAATAGGCGATCGGGCATGAGGTTGGGATTGTTAGGGATTGTCGGGCGGGGGCGGCGGGGGTTTTGAGGGAGTTGGTCATGCTTGGGGTTGAGGGTGGGGGTGGGACGGGACAGGGACAGGCACTAGGGAATGCACAGGGACAGGGACAGGGGAAGAAGAAGAAGGACAAGCAAAAGAAACTTTCCGCCTCGGGTCAGACGGATCGGATGGATCTCACCCTAGATCCACTTGATGAAGGGGAATTGGGACCGGACGTTTCGATCTGGGAATCCCGAGCTCGAGCTCTACAAAACCCCCCTTCCCGCTCCAGAAACCCATCCTCCGCACCCGCATCATCCCCGGACCTCACCCCCTATCTCTCTCAAAACCCTACCGTCCCCATCGTCTCTCAAACCCTGAGCCTGATCTTGCCCCTGGCGGTGTACGAACACCTACTCGTCATGCACTTTGAGAACGATCCTGTCCCCCTCAGACGGTTTTTGGGCAAGGACGATCCCGGTCCGGGGGTTTGGGATGTGCAGCATTGTTTGGGTTTGTTGAGTAGGGTACGGAGCGAGATCGGAAGGGGGGGAGTGGAGGACGAGAAGGAGAACGAGAGGGAGGAGATCAGGTGGTTATCACAGTTCTGGGAACATTATATGACACCTCCCCATCGGGCGATCTATCCTCTTCGCCACCTGGGGAACGGGGAAGGACGAGCCGTCAAAGAGCATTGGGATAGGGCTGCAGAGGCGCTTTGGGTCGTCTTTGGGAAGATGTTGGATGAGCCGATGAGGAGGGGGTTGAGGATGATCTTGGGTTGGATGACCGGTCGGTCGGATACGTGACGATCGGACTTTTCTTGCAACAACATGGACATGCACACGGACTTGATCATGATCATGGACATGGACATGAATAGGGATAAGAACAATATTGAACGAAACCACCACCCGGTCGATTTGGAAAAGTTGGAGGTGGGATCGACCAGGATGGATGGTTCACTACGAACCCGCAGAAATGATGGGAACTCGTATAACTTCAGTCTCGCTTGAGCGGGTGCGAGAGCATTCGGCAAAAGCGATTATAAGACCCTCTTTGGGGTGAACGGAGCCTATGGGCGAAACGATTGATCACTTCTGGAAGAGATGTCGATGGGGGCGGCCGTTTTGCTCGCTACACCTTGACACGATCTCTTTCATGAAGACGATGACAGATCAGAGGACGGGGACGTCACTCAGGATGAAAGAATAATGAACGACAAGATACGCAACCTTCAATGTCGAGTTTGTCTCTCGGCGCCAGGGGAGCCGAACATACTTTGTCTTCGTATTAAGAACAAATGAAGATCGTGATTGAATCTTCGTGCCTGCGTCCGACTGGACCAGGTATTAAAAAATAGGGGAACGTGGCGTTTCCCCAGCTGGGTCGTGGAGCAGGATGCCGCCGATACAACGGTAGACTACCACGACCTGCAATTTAGGCCAACGGGAACGGCGCTCGCGGTTCCTAAAGGCATGATCGAGTTTCGATAGTCCGACAAGCTATTGTCCTTATATAACTCGCTGGGGGACCAGCGACCTGGATCTCTACCCAAGATAATCTCTAACTAACCGCTAGCGATAGCGCTCACCTGAGTTCTTGGGCGTATCGTCCGGACGAATATGTGCCTATCGACGGTATGAATTCTGCCTGGTCGACGGGCTTGTGTCGAATGGACGGGTCGTTCAACCGGCCGTACAGCGCAAAAGTGTTGTTATCGGCGTACTCGTCGTTGCATCGACGGCAATGCCGCGGGGGGTACGGTGAACAGTATCGAAGAAGTCCTATATGCTTGCATCGCCCTCTAATATGTAACAATGCAACCTGGGCAGCTAGTTTATAACCCAGATGTAATTGCGATTGATTGTTTTGAGTCGCCACCGTCCGACCCCCTCTTCCAGTCCTTCCATACCCTCAGCGCACCCCGCACCGTCGCTCTCACCACAAAGATCGAATGTATCGTTGTTCTCCGTCACTGGTAAGGTAGGCTTAAGTGATAGAGTACCATGTGGGAGGTGAAGGTAGTTGAGGGATGATCGCAGGTGGACCGAACATCTCGTTAAATCTAGTGTCTGAGAGTATATCGACTTTTCACATTTCATGTGTACGTACGTCATCAGACTTGACCAGGGACAGGTAAATACCATCAGGATCTTGTATTGAATTGCGCCGGTACTGATCCTTCTAGAAGCTTCCAACCGTCGTGTTGGTAGAAACACTGTCCTCTGAAGGAAGGCAATCTGCTGAGGAAATCTCCGCAAAACATCCAAAGGAAGCCTAGCCGAACAAACAATGTCTCGCTCGACAGGGATCTGCAGGCTCTGCAGAAACCGGTAGTGGAAAAGAAGAAGATGACCATCGGGGATCATCGGAAAAGGAGTCCAAGAGAGAATTGGAGGGAGAGGATGGGGGAACGGGTTCAAACGGTCGGGGAGGCCATGATATATATCGATTGATAGGGTAAACAGCTGCGAATTTCAGCAGTTCAAGCCTTGATATAACCACCCCCAGGCCCGCTCCAACTTGACGTTTCATCCTCCAGCCATGTCAGTCACCAGCGGCTCTGGAGGGACAACCATCCATCCCCCGTCCATGCTCCTACCTCTGATAACCCGTATCGCCCAACGCGGAAACCATGATCACAAGCCCCTATCCAACCGCTCAACTCGATCCACCCCAATCCTTTCAATCCACAATTCACGAAATAAACCTCATCTATTTCTATAGAGATAAACGGATACACATCTAAAAACTCTCCAAGATCTAAAGCATCTAAACTGGTATGAAGCTCGACGAGCAGTATACGTGTTCGATCCCCGTTTTGTATGACTGCGGTGAAGGAACACGGTCCGGCCGGTCCCCCAACCCCTCCTTTCCCTCTTCAATGTGAGAAACCCCCTGAAAACGTTCCTAGATCGCAACAAGCACGTATACCCCATCGACCCGCTAACCCCAAGTCCGAACGGTCTCACAAGTTCACGAGATGACGAGATGACGAGAACAAGAGCTGACGCTCTCACCCAGTCCGGGAATCGGTGTACCACAAAACAGTGTAGACGATCGTATACCCCCCGTACAGAGCGCAGAGGACGATATTATGGAACTACCCGCCCCCCCGGTCATCCGAAAAAAAAAAGTAAAAAAGATTTGACACGATTTGGGATCAGTCCGGGGATGTTTTCGGTAACGACTTCGGAGTGGAATGGAATGGGATGCCTTGGAATGGGATGAAAAAGAGGTGCTAAACTCACCTTGCGAGTGGAATTCGTATAAAAACTCTTGACCTTGGTCGGGTTCTTATCCACCCCCGTACCCAACTTGTCCCCCAACTTGATCAAGCTATCCAACCTAACGGCCAGCAGTACGACACTCAACACCCCGAACGCCATACAGGCCAGAGCCCAGGGGAAGAAATGCGGGCGGGCTGAGCGGGGGTGTTTGTTCGTCCCGTGTGTGGGGAGGAAGAGGGGGATGATGCAGAGGAGGATACCGGGGGGGAGGAGGGGGAGGAGACCTATGCCGAGGTGGGAGTGGGATAGTCTGACTGCGCGGGGGAGGGATGTCGATACATACGCACAAAAGAGAGGAGGGAGGGGGGGGGTTAGGATCCGACCCGTCGACAAAAGGGAGGAACGTAAGGAAGAGGAACGAAACATGGAGGAACAAGAGAGAGAGAGAGAGAGAGAGAGAGAGAGAGAAATCGAGGCTCACCCATCTCATAAACCTCCAACCCCATCGCGGCTAATAACAACCCCGCACACAGGCAGGCCAACAACAGTCTGAGCCCGGAATTGGACTCGCGTTTCTCCCGAGCGGTACGGTAGGTGTTGATCGCTTGTCTGTTTATCGAGGAGGATTTGGGGGTGTAGTCGGACAGGGGAAGGACTGTGGGCGATGGAGATGAGGTGCGATGAGATGGGATGAGATGAGACGCCATGAGAAGAGGAAAGAGGAGAACGTACAATCAGCATCATCCCTCTGACCCGGGTGTCTACTCCTTATGGCAAAACAAACGGCGAACATGAGGATGATGAAGAGGGAGGGGAGGGGGACGAGGAAGATGTCCGACGTGCATGTCGTCAGTATGCTACGGGGCGCATAGAGTTATCGTCAGTTTGTTGCCCATCTGAACAGACGTATGCGAGATACGAGAGGGATACCCTTTATAGAGGCCCTGGGAGAGGATAAAGAGTGTGAGCACGGGTACGGGTACGAGATGGAAAGAGCGGGCTTACGATGGAACCGTCCGGTCTGTTTTCGCATATCGCTGTCATCTCGAGTGTGTCGTGTGTTCTAGCTCAGTGATCTCAGTGGTCTGATACGCTGACTACCACTTTGAGCAAGTCACAAGATGTCAAGTCGCAAGTCGCTGGTCATCGACGTTATCACCCATCCACAACCTTTTTCACACACAGCTAAACATCGCGCGCTAACGAGGTCGCCAAGAGTACAGTCGACAGTCGGTCTTCTCCTGCCCGAGCTTACGTAATGCGTTCGAGGATCTGTTTCAGGTTGGACCACGCCGTGTGTGGGCTGGGGGGCTGGTGATTGGTAGGAAATGCAAGCAAGAGATGGGAGGATCGGTTGCATCGGTTGGATACGTTAGGAGGAGAACCATGAGAACGTCATTGTTCCGATCGAATCGGTCTTCCCCGTGATCAAGTGAGACAACCGCTAACCTGAAACGCGGCGCGAGAGGGAGGAGGAGAGCGGGGGAAAGGACGTTTCACGGTTTCATCGTGGGTGGACGATCAGTGTTTACGAGTTCAAGTAGAATCTACGTCAACGGGTTTTGATGAGGGTCGGAATGATGGGAGTTGAACGGGATAAAGGTAAACAAAATGAGAGGGAGAGGGATATAAATCAACGTTGACTGACTTGGATTGCTTCAACGTACCACTACTACCATCACAACCACCACCATCCAACAACCAGCCACCAACAATGCCACCCACCCCACCTCATCTCCCCCCACCCCGCCCCTCCTTCTCCCAAGGAACTACAGCACGACCGTCCACGGATAGCATCAGATCGCTAGTCGAGCATGCTTATTCCCCGCTCGTGAGTCGCTCCCCCGCCCTTTTTCTCTTGGTAACCAAGATCTCGAAACTTATACTCTCTTTTGAAAACGATTCGGGGATGGTAGTTCACAAGCGGACTGATCAATTCCACCCACACGCACCCGCACACTCACACCCACGTTCAATCTGGCAGGGAAGATCAACCCCCCCATCTTCCCCCTTCAGGTCCGACCCTGACGAACCCGACCTCCCAAACCCCTCGGAAATCGGAATCGAGCCTCTCCCTCTCCCTCGTCTCGTCCTTCTCCTCGAAATCGCCGTTCCGCACGAGGAAGGAGAGGGAGAGGGAGAAGGAGAAGGAGGGGAGGGGGGGGTTGATTGGACGTGCGGAGGTTTTCACTACGGGTGTGGGTGAGGGAAGGGAAGGGTCTTTGGAAGATCTCATCCATCCATACAGCCTTGAATCTAACGGAAGGGAGAGGGAGAGGGAGAGGGAGGAGGAGGAGGAGATGATCTCCCATGACCCTTCATCCCAGGAAGGAGATATTCAAAAGTTGGACCGGATGGGTTTGATCTTTCTTGATACTCACCAGCCGCACTCGCACCAGCCGCACCAGCCTCAGCACGCCACCGGCACCCTGGGAAGTTCGACCAATAGTATCGGTCTTCCCCTCCCGCCTGCGACGCCTAGACGGCCGAAGAAGAAGAGGTCTTTGTTAGGGTTTGCGGTTCCTTTTGGGGCTGCCAGGGAGAGGGAGCGGGAAAAGGAGCGGGAGACGAGGGAGAGGGATTCGAGGGATTCGAGACGGGAGGAGGACGAGGAGAGGGAGAAGAAGGGTGGCTGGGTTAGGGCTAGTATGGATCATTTCACGTGAGTTTTCGGGCTGGGGTGATCGACAGAGGGGGGATGGGATTGATTGATTCGGTTCTGGACTCTGTTCGGTTTTATAGCCGAGACGCACCTACTCCACCCCCTATGGTCCCTCTCCCCCCACTCCCCCCGTTCTCAAACCAACTCCTACACACCCCGTCCAAACCGGATCTTAAATCCAGCTCGAGACCTAGCCGTCTAAGGACCCTCTTACAGATGAACTACGGGACGCCCAAGAAACAGACCTCCACCCCGAACGTCTCGAACGCGGGGGTCAATTCCCCTGCCAGTTTCATTGTGGGGAGGAAGACGCCTAGTCCGGGAAAAGAGGATGGGCCGAGGTTCGGGGGGAAGAGTCATGGGTATGATCGATCGATGGGTTTTAGGGAATGGGAGGGGAAGAGGGGGGAGGTGGATTTGCTTCCTCCCCGGCCTGGAACTAGTTTGGGGACTTATACGCCGAGGGAAAAGGAGGAGGGTTCTCCGTTCATCGCACCGGCGGCGGCTGTGAAAGACAAGGAAGAGAGGGCGGAGGGGTTACCGTCCGGTCGTTCGGGAGGGGTTGTGGAACTCCCTCAACCTTCATCCCGTATGCAACAGGGGAGGGGTAAGATGAGTCTCGGACCCGGTCGGGTCCCACCACCTCGACCTAGTTCTCGACCTTCTTTGGCTCATGATAACACCCCGGCCGGAAAGGGGTTGGGAGGAAGACCTAGTCTGAGCGAGTTGAGGGAGAAAGCTATCTCTCCTCCTCCTCCTCCTCCGGGGGGGAAGGAGAATGAGGGGAAACAGAGAGGGATGATGTTACCCCCTCCGACCACGCGACCTAGGTTCCCCCTCGTTCCGAGGGTAGGCTCGAACGTTTCCATGACCAATACCCCCCTGTCTTCCGCGAGCTGGACGAACGGGTCGAACGCTGGTGGCGGAAAACGAGAGAGTCCTTCGGATGACTTGCCGTTCAAGAACGGGGCGGGGGATGGGTGGGGGACTCCTTACCCCGTTTCCGACCCGGATGGGGGGGAGGGGAAGAAGGGGGAATATCCGTTCCCCGTCGTACCCCTCATCATACCTCATCGCGCTTCTTCCAAGCAGGCAGGGGAGGGGAAGGAAGACTCTATGACGAAAGCGAGAGGGAGGAGTCGGTTTGATTCGAGCGCGTTCGAGTATCAGGCGTTTGAGACGGAGACGGCCATGAGTCGGTCGGGATCGGGTGGGATGAACCAGCAGAAGGAAAACACGATCGAGCCTCCGAGCCTTGCGGCTATTGGTTCCTTCAAGAAGGAAGGGAACGAGACGATCAGATCGATGTATAAACGATCGAGCTCTCGGCTTGCGGGATTCATCGATGAGAAGGACGAGGACAAGGAGAACAAGGGGAAACCCAAGGAGGGGAAGATGGGGATGAGTTGGGGTAGATCGAGACCCTTACCGGCCGTTCTTACGGGAGGAAGAGGGGCGATGCGGGGATAAGAGGGAGGCAAGGTGAAACGATAGGGGGGAGGGTCAGGTCGCGCGTGTCGCTTCGCGCGTCGAGGTGGTGTGCGTTAGGTTTCTTCTTTATCGCTCGCTCAGGGAATCATGTGTACGGTCTGTTTGTTACGGTTCAAGCTTGTTTTTGGTTATAATCATATCATATTGGCTGGGACTGATGGTCCGCCATACGAGGACGGTCCGTGCTTCCCCGTTCGAACGTGCGGAACGCAACTCGACGCGCGAGTTGTCGTGAGTTTACAGTAACTGTCCAAGAGAGAGAAAGATCGAAACATCTTAAAAGGAACTACCGATTACATTGTAAATGATAGGCCCTGTATGATCGGCCATGCTAAAGTCGATCTAGTCTTCGCGCACTTGAGCTGAATGTCAGAACTAGAGCAGACTCGACCGATCGATGATATCCTTGACTACTCGGTTTACCTGCCAACGCGTTGAACCAGGTTGATGCTGTAATACTGTTGATATGGAACAGATACACATGGCGCAAGATACTCCACGAACATATACAACCAAGCGAGGTGGTAGTGCGCCTGAATTACGACGAGCCGTTATGAAATACGAGCCGACAGGCGTTCAGGCAGATGGTCAACGGAGGTTACCACTGCCGATTTTCTCTTGCCGTCTAATCCTTCAATGATATGGAGACGCTGCACCCGTCATCATACAGTGGTCAACCATGGCCTTGCCTCCGCCACCTATGAAACTCATTCATATACGCGTCGCCCTTTGTAAACAAACATTGCTCATCGTCAATACTCGTTGGGAATGTACAACTCGACACTTCCTTCTCGCCGCTACTGTCACCGCTGTTAGCAATAGCAGAACCCAACGCACTCTTACGCTCTCTCTGGCAACGTGATAAAGTAGTCGAGATGGGTTCCGAAAAAGCGGCAGACGCTTCGGTCCCCTTGACCGAGGATAACGTAGCAGAAGCTCTTCAAGCTATAAAGGATGCTCGTAAGTGAAAACGACGTACTGTACTCCCGGATGATAGCTGACCGGACTATCCAATTACGAATAGCAACCCAAAAGAAAGCTGACATAGTTCAGGTGTTTGCGTTGAGATTTGACGTGGCTGAGGAGGTTAGAAGAGACGTCGCAAGAGTGTGGGAGAAGTCCGATCGCTTACCTGTATTTTGCGTCCACAGCTCTCGCCCACCTCGATCGACGCAATCACACTCTCTATACCACTTCTTATAGGATCTCCAAGCCCAACACTCCTTACTCCGGTTCTATTGTCCCTCATCCCAGCTCAAATCAAGCTGATTTCCCAATACGATACCACCTCAAACAAAGACCGAGCGAAACTCGTGGTACAAACCCTCATGTCACCTTTACTGGAGAAAATGAACGACGCAAAAGATCGGATTCACGTACCCGCTGTAGACAATCTTATCGCCCTTGGAGAAGTCGTCTTTAGTAATCTCAAGCCTGCACCGGATTCCTCAGAAAGCGCCTTGTCGTCCAGTGCGAAGGGGAAGGAGAAAGAAACGATTCAGCAGATGTACGAGAGGCTTCTGACTAACGCTATGGAGGGAAAATCTCCCCGAGGGAAGATTGGAGGAACGAAGATCGTCACTGGTGTTAGAGAGAAATGTACAGGGTTGGGTTTGAGACCGTTCATGCCTTTGCTAGTTGGGTATCTGGAAGATGGGGATAGCACTGTCCGCGAAAGTTCAAGAAACGTGAGTCGGTTCTTCTTCCATTACCTACAGACCCGGCACTTGATGCTCGTCAAACCTATCCTATAGGCTCTCGTCGCCCTCCTTTCCTCGCCGACCACACCTCTCTCAGCGCGAACAGAACTGAAGAAACTGATGCAATCCCGGAGCATGAAAACGACCCTCATCGAATCCCTCTTGGACCAGATCAACAAAGCTGCTACTGTCGCCGCTACAGGTTCCGGTCGACCTAGTTCTGCCGGTGCTGCGGGGATGAGGCAGAGGACGATCTCTACCAAGAGTGCGGGGGTAATGGATGAGGTGGAGATCGCTCCCGTTTATGTAAGTCGTTTGAGAGGCGATGGAAAGGAAAGGTGACTGATATGTGATTTGGTAGATCTCTACGGAGAGGGAGATGGAGTCCGACTTCGCTTCTTTCCTGCCTGCTTTCGAGGTGAGACACCCCTTGAGTTTACCCTTGTCCGCTTCCATACTGATTGAGCATCTTGATTCCCTTAGGGAAAAGAAACGGAACACAACTGGTTGCAACGTGAAAAGGCCATCTCCAGAGTCAGAGGGATGCTGGTCACCGACGTCCATAGGCAGTTTCCTTCGGCTTTTCTCAGCATACTGAGGTCTTCTTTCTTGACGGCTTCAACGAAATCGGTAAGCACAAAGACTATACTCTTTCCATGATGTTTTCTGACACCTGTGATCATGTAGTTGGCGAGTTTGAGGACAACATTGTCGGTGCTGACACTCGGAATGTATAACGATATGCTCGAGGAGCTGGGAACGACTTTTGACCCACTTGTGGATTCGATTCTTCCTTCCCTTGCAAAGCTTGCCGGAGCTACCAAGAAAATCACAGCAGAAAACTCTCAGAACACGATTGGTCTGCTGATACAAAAGACTTCCTGTCCTCCAAGAACCTTTATACCTTTCTTGGTGAACGGGATCAACGATAAAGCCCCTCAAGTACGAGGTTATTTCGCAAGGCATTTGAGGGATTATATTGAAAAGCCAGCTAGAGGCGGAGCTCCTGCTTGGACTGCCGAATATCTCAGCTCGGTTAGCGATATGATAAAACACTGTTTGGGGGACGGGACGCCTCATGTCAGGGAAACCGCTCGACAGACCTTCTGGGCCTTCGATGCTCGATGTCCAAAAGAGGCCGCTAAGCTGATGGGCGAGTTGGATGATGGTGTTCGCAAGCTATTGGAAAAGGCAAAACCAGCTAAGAAAGAGCCAGAGAAGGAACAAGAAATCGTACAGGAGGTAGCGGAAAAGCCGGCCAAACCACCCGCTGCTGCTATCAAGGAGCGAAAACCAGTCTCTAGTCTCATGGCGGAGATGAAACGCAAGAAGATGGCTGCGATGAAGGCTCAAGCGGCCAAGAACTCGATTGAGGATATGCTCCTGCCCGAGACAGATGAAACGCCTCAGACACTATCCGCATCATCCAGTATAGAGGGCCTTCCTATAAAATCGCCAGCCAGCTCTCCTGCTAAATCCGCTGTACTGCCCAGTGGAGTGACCTCCCCTGCGAGAACCCCGACGAAGGCTACCACTGCCTCTCCTAGCAGGATACCCATCCCGGTCCACATCCCGCATACTCCTACCTCAGCACTCGCTACAGCGGCGACTTTGCCGCTACCCGAGACGCCGCCAATCTCGACTCCCCAAGGCAATTTGTTTTCGCGGTCCGGAGCAAAGTTGACCTCTCCTCGTGAGCCTAATCCTGATCCGTTTGAAGACGTCTTTAGCTCCACTCCGGATCGTCCTATACACTCGGCTGCAGATGTGAGCCCTACACCAGGATCATCGGTACGTCAGGAGGAGATCAATCGATCTGAAGCCCCTTCGCCAATCCCAGTGGAGGCCGATATCCCTCGATCAGGTTTGCCTTCTGCACAGGAGACTGCGACATCGCCGGTCCGTCCGTCTCCAAGCAGGGCAGGTCCGTCAAGTAGACGGATCGTTTCAATTGCGCGAGTGCCGACATCCATCTCTGGCGAGACCCATTTGGAGGCAAAGGGAGAGTCGGGTAGATGGAGCCCTGCTGCCCAATCACTGAAAACTCCCTCAGTGACGGACTGTTCGATCTGGATCCAGTGGGCCAAGGCGGCAACAACGGGAAGCCCTGAGCAGCGGACTGATCTTGGTCCGAAACTGACTTCCTTCCGCCAAGGTGGTTCAGTAGATGCGTCATTGCTGGAGGAGCTGTCTACTTTGCTTGCATCTAGAGCAGAAATGGCAGGTCGAAATATCTGCCGTGTTGCTCAAGTAGAAGACATACGTCAAATGATCCTCGAGCAACTAGCAGGCGAAGAAGTTCCCGTGACGGACCTTCTCGATGCGGCTGTGAAGGTGGTAGCGACACTTTGCCGTGAACTGAACCAGAACACGCAACGTTCGCTCCTTGATGCTGCCTTGCTGCTGTTCTGGGAGATCGTTGTACGCCATCAAAACATAGCGGAGAACATCGACTCTCAATTAGTCGATGGGCTTTTCAGTCTATATCAGGCGGATGAGAAAGAGGTTCGTCCTGGTTCCAAGCGTATATGACGGTTCCTAACCAAAGTTGCTCACGACAGATGCGAAGACCTGTAGCAGCTTTGCTAGCGATTTGGGGCCAAACTACTGCTCAGCCTGTTGATCTTTTACACTTGGAACTGACCGAAGTCGAGAAGCGATTGGAAGCGAGGGCTCAGGATAGCTGGAAGATCTTGTTCTTCGGAGCGATGTCAGTGGTAGTGTTGATACTACGGCTTCCTGGAGCAGTCGTACGAGAACAAGTCGAGAAGATGAAGTTTTTGGTGGTCGCAGTAAGTCACGAACCTCGGATCCTGCTACATCCTTGTGACTCACAAACCGCATTTGATCTAGGGAATGAACGCTCCCAACATCGCCGCAAGACAAGCAAGTAGCGTCCTCATTGTGGCTTTACAAGCGAACATTCGCGACCAGGTCGCGTTGTTCTCAATGCTTTCCGGTTTGTCTGATCAACAAAAGGATCTCGCAGCATACATGATCAAGCAGGATTTACCAGAAGTCGAAGAAGGGGAGATATTGGCTACTAGCAAAACAGAGGGTGGACTATCCAAGGCTCTCAGAAGGCTGAGCACCATGCGAATATAATTACGACTATAATCATGAACTCTTTCCACGAGGGCTGCTGTAAACCCCGTGTCTACAACCGGTTGGTACAACTCGAATATGAATCCCTGTCAAAAATAGCATTGTAGAAAAATCAAAGTGTTGTGGTCTTGAGTTATCGCGCGTCTCTGGTGAATAGTAGTCTCGCTTCTTCGATCCTGCTCGACCCTGCGGAAATGATTCATTACTTTAGCTGGGTTCTTAGGGGTTTCTTGCGGGCTACTTACTGTTCAATTCATTCAGATCATTCTCCACTGTAAGCCGTCTCCCTTTTCTCGCACTTGAATTGCTTATCATTCCGTCATGCATCGGGATTGGACGTGGAGATCCGCTGACGAACCAAGATGGTGATTCGGGATGCTCAGCCAATCTCGGATTCTTAGCTTTTGGCGTGCGGCTCGGCGTGACAGGGAGCATGACTTTGTCAATGTTCAGATTAGATTGTAGAGACCGGGACGGGGTAAGCGCTGGACTATACTCTGCAGGCTTCTTCCCGGTAGGAGCGAATGTATTCGGAGTTTTCGGGCTTAAAAGCTCTGGCGGGGATATCTTGGTCGGGTCACGCTCCTCTAACCCTTGCGCTAAAGATTTGATCATTCTGTTCTGATCGAGGACTCGCTATGTAAAAACACAAAGTGGGTGAACAGGCAGCATCGCAAGGGTAGACAAGAGGTACTCACCTGTCGCCACTCCTCAATTTTGTTCAGAAGCTCGTCTTGAACCGTTTTAAGTCCAGTGATCACCTTTTCCAGCTTGAGTATCTCTTCACCCTCCCGGCTTCTTTGTATCCGGGCAGTGACGGAATAAGGTAGCGGTCCTACCCCAGCAGAAGCATCGCTGTTCAACGTGACGCGATTCTCCTTTAATGATCCCGTGTGCCGCAGTCCACTTGTACTTGGCTGAGCGTGCCCTGTACTATCGATAGGAATTCGTGGTAAACCCAGCTCGTTCAGGCGAGAAACTCTGTTTTGCGCTTGATCGATCTCTTGCCTTGCATCGTCTAAAGAACCTCTTAGTCTTGCTATCTCTTCCGCGAGCAAAGCAGACTGATCCCTTTGTTGCTTGTTACGTCGACGTTCTTCTGCGAGATCCTCCGCCAAGGCCGCCCGTGCGGCTCTCTCCTCCAGATATCGTTGTCTCCATTCATCTCTTTCAATCGTCATGTCTCTGACCTCCAGCTCGAGCCCAGTGCGTGACATGTCTGCTACAGACAAGTCGGCTGCCAAATCATTCACCTGATTGCTGTTGTTCCTCCTGTGATACCTTGCTACTTTTATAATGTCCTCCCTAGTGAAAGTCGGCCCACTAGCATTGTTCTCGTTTTCCTCGAGGAGCATAGCCATACTGCCACTGACAGCACGGCGACTAGCTCGGCTGGGCGAGTCTGTCACCTGCGAACGTCCCATGTTTGGACCAGATATATAGTCACTAACTCTCCTCCTTAACCTACCAGCTGGATTGCCTCCTGATCCAGAGGGACCCATCCCCATAGAATGACTAGATAGAATCTCGCCGTTGAGTTGCGCAAGTTGAGAGTAGACCCGATTGCGTCGCGCTTCCAGCTCTAGCAGCTCTGTTGTGATCTGTAGGCAAAAGACGTCAATAGAGCTATCAGATATCACTGAGCTAGAAGACTTACCTCCGCTCGGGAGTCGGCATTATCATGTCCGACGTTAGGTCGAATCTGCTGTCGGCCCATATCCTCCAGTTGCAAGCGCAAGGCGGCTATCTCTTCTTCCTTTGCCAAGAGCATAGCTTTCTCTGACGAAGCGACCTATCGCAATAATAACTATGTTTAGCTTCTGGCGGAAGTCACATACGAAAGACGTGACTCGCTATTCCCTGAACCGCCTTGGTCTGCACTTGAGCGCATCGAGAAGCGAACTTTAACGTTTCTAGGGTTTCTGCTTGATGGCGTTCCTCCAGCGACAATGTACAGATCACCGCGATATTCGCATTACCACCCAGTGCGTTCTCGAGCAGATGCGTTAGCTTGCTGTTCCGGTACGGTACATGACTTCCACTAGAATAGTTGAATGTAACTGAGAAATGGAGTGATTGGGTAATGAGGATCGGTTGTACTCACGGTTTGCGGTTGTTGTCTGATAATTGCTCAATAACGGTTCCCAAAGCCAATAGACTTCGGTTGATGTATTTCCCTTCCGCCAACCTTTCGACGTCTGATGCAGCCTTTTCGCTACCCGCTAGATCGATTAACGTCTGATAGCAAATTTAGTCAGATAGGTAGCCGTGCGACCAATGATGTTATAGCACTCACAAGTTTCGATCTCCTCACATCTGCTCCTTCTCTACTCTCGATAGTCTGCACCATTGCATTCTTAGCCACCGATCAAACGACAGGTTCTTGAAAGTATAAGATAGACGAACTAAAGTGAAGACGCAATGGGACCTCGAACTACGCTCATTCCAATCTGTCGCTCCTGTTTTCCTATTGTTCATCCCCTTCTTGAGCAATTCCAAAATATCTTCTGGACATTTGACTATCTCTTCTACTAGGGGTCGAACGTGAACGGTCCCCTGTATTAAAATGATTGGGTTGAATGTAATAGCAATATAAGTTGAAGAAGAACTTACGTTCTCAACATGAATATTAGGACGTTCGTTATCTAGTATCACCTTTTTGGGTGCGACGAGTATATCCCGGATAGACTCGTTATAGATCTGTAAATACAATCCCATTATCAGTCATCTTGCAACATCTACGTCACGGGCAAGTGGATCTACCTCCAAATACGAAACCCGAAGTAGATAATGCCTTTCTTGGTTCTATCGGCCCAATATATGATTAGCTTCTAAAATATTTAAGAATATCTAGCTTCGCGGACAAGGAGAACTTACCTCCTCGATCGCTTCGAAAACACTAGTGATAGCCAAAGGGATGACTCCAACATCGTCCCCTTCCCCGCTCATTGTATGAGTTTTCCCTACCAATTCGTCCTCGATGAGCTGGTTTGGCATCGTCATGGAACGAACACTACTCACCTGAACCGGTTTGTCCGTAAGCGAAGATGGTAGAGTTGAATCCGGCCATACATTTCAAAACGAGGGGAGCGATCTTTTCTTCATACAGCGAGTGAGTCTTATTCGG
Source organism: Filobasidium wieringae (assembly GCA_001600055.1). NCBI lineage: Eukaryota > Fungi > Basidiomycota > Tremellomycetes > Filobasidiales > Filobasidiaceae > Filobasidium > Filobasidium wieringae. The sequence continues at coordinate 969,651 of BCIV01000004.1, forward strand.
TGCGAGGTGTAGAGCGTCTATCAATCGCAAAACCATATCAGAAAGTTTCTTACGGGAGACCTACTAAGGTCAAGACTCTAAGTAGTAAAACTTTCACTTACCGAAAGAATAAATGTATTCCCCTGTCCTTCCCGATTTCCTACCCCTCTTGATTATCCTCGAATGAGTATCGCTTAGAGCTAGGGTATGAGCTTCAGCGTCCAATTCATAAGCCTCCAAAGCTGTTTCTGAAGAAGCTGGTCGAGCTCTATGGAAGTAGATGAGGTGAGTTAATCACAACTTTTGGCTATGCGAAAGGAGGTGCCATGATGCTTACTTTACGCAGACGATAACTTTGTCCTTTGGTTGAGGTTTGCTTGCACTGGAAAGACTATTGATGCTTCCACTAGATCTAGAGCCTCCATTCAGTTTAATAGGTGAAGATAATGTCAACGAAGAGGAAGCTTTAATCGACGCAGTCGCATCGTTCTTGGTGGAAGGTGTGATAGGCCGATATCTAGGTTTAGTCGGAGTTTGCATGATTGAAGATCTCACTTCATAAGTCTTTGTGTTCTTCCGGTGGTCCTATATCTAAATCTACTACTGATGAGGCTGTTGCTAGCTATCGATGACCTGATTGAAGTGAATGAGTCGAATCAAAGGAGAGTGATGGATTGTTATTGATAAAGGTTGAAAGAGGATCTACTTGGATTCGATTTCTCGCGTATACCTGGACTGCAGGCGCGAACGACTGAAACAACTGGAGATCGACATTCGTCTACAGTCCGGTCAGGACTTGAAAAAAATGGTGGTTATTGTAAGGTACATCGCTTTCCTACAAGCTACAAGTTGCCCATTGGAGAGGGTCAGAGACAAGCTCTGGCTCGACCCATAACATCAGGGATCAAGATTGATAACCAATTTGATGGATCGCCCTTCGCTCTCTCACAGGTTGACGTGTATTAAAATATCAATTTTAGTTACGTCATGACATCCCTTATCACTCCGCGCCTCTTGATTTATGAAAACCATCCGCCATCCGCAGTGCAAGACATCGCAACATCAAGATCGGACAGATCAAAACCACCACTAAAACATTCATCCTCAAATTATCCTAGGAAGCTAGAAAACTACATCAAACCTCCTCTTATACACTCTTGAAGCCAACATGCCTATCTCTGTCGTACATCACAACCGTTCTTACACCATCATTCCCGGTGTAAGCCTATTGCTCGATTTGATGACATGCGCGATCGCCTGACTGACTTGACTTGATCCGGCTATGTTATCGCTGAACAGGTCTGGAAGATCGACCGTATGGGTGGGTCTAGCCTGATGAATACACTCAGACCAAAGAGTTGAAGAACTGATTCCGAGAACCCTTTGATCTTGCTTCCTTCGTTTCTTGGATCGGTTCTGTGGGCATTTTAGGAGGAAGGTTCTCCATGGTCTTCTTTAACAAGTTCCGATGGACCAAATAGATGAGCTTTCGGGGATTGATGGAGGAAGCGGCGATGTAAGTTGGATTGCATTCAGGGATGAAGGGAAAGGAACATAATCTGATTCCTACAATTTCTACGTCCCAATTTCAAGGGTTATTCGGGTTCCTTTTCGCTATACCAATATGGAAGAGGACATGGACGAATGAGAGAGAAGAATAGATGGACTATGGATTGGATTGCAGATTACAGACTACTGGGTTAGGCTAGGAATATAATTTTTCAGTCCTCATCATGACGATACGCATTCGGTTTGTAGATATAGTGATTACTACGGGATTGCCGGCTTGATCGTCTCTCAGTTAGGAGAACGAGGAGTTGGAATATACACGATATACCCTTTCGAAAGCTCCGAACTTCAATAGGATCAATGGCCAGTAGCCCAGATGTTTCTCACACGTGCGATATCGCGACATCGTTTTATCGGCCGCAAGACATGTTGCCCAAGGCCAATGACGTGCTCTCTTTGATCTCTTTGTTCGTCGAGAAGAAAGGAGGTCTTCCCTATTTGCAAAACGGGGTCATGATCAAGGGGTAGAATGTCTAGAACACTAGAACGATGTCACGGTCACGTGAAACGGTTTCTACATGACGTCACCCAACACTTGGCGCAGAGGCACAGCAGTCGGAGTAAGACGGGCGGATGCAACCGGTGAGATGTCTCACTTGACTGAGGGATCAGCCAGCAGCTGGTCCGTTGTATCGATTGTAGTCAGATGTATATAACACGCAGCACACAGCTTCAGTCGGAACTGTTCGCCACTTGCCCACTTGCCACATTGCTCATACCATATCAATAACGCTACAACACTTACCATGCAAGGACTGTTACACAAGATAGAAGAGAAAGCTCAGGCGTCCGGGTTGATGAAGAATCAACAGGCCGGTACTGCCACTACTGGTCAACCTACCGGGGATACCACCACTACTACTGCGACTGGTAAACCAGGCTTGTCCTCCCAATTGTCTCAGCTCGCGTACGTTCTTCCTGCTACGAAGCAGTCAACTCAGTTTCCAGCACTAATTCTGAACCGCATGTTATTGATGTGCACCAAATACAGCCAGAACCCCCAGATCGCGCAGTTGAATCACCAGATGAGGTCCTTCCAGCATCACTACGTTACAGGATCCTCTTCCCCCGTTCTGAAGGGTCTGCAGATTGGAATTACCGCTCATAAGGCACGTCCTTCTCTGCATGTCCGTTCTTATATCGCCAACAGGAACGCTAACTATCCTTTTTTCGCTTCAACAGGGGGTAGCTCTGGATTACGATACTCTTTCCCGCGATACGGCTCTGTTAGGAAGGGAGATGGATGGATGGGTGAAGAGCCTTCCGGTTGGAGATACGGTCACTCACGAAGGAGTAAAGGAAGGACCGGTCGTGGCTGCCTCTGGCGGTCTTTACGAAGGTAAGCTTTCAGAATGATCTTTGTACGAAGAAGGGCTGAGGATATCAGAACTGATGAAACGAATGTTATGGACTAAACAGCCGAACCTACCCTTACCCTCTTGAATTTGACCACTCAACTATCATCCATCCAGAAGATCCTCTCAACCCGGCTTCTCGACTCCCGTACTCACTTGAAATCCCTACGAGAAATCGAGCAGGGGATCAACGAGAAACAAATCCGCTTGAAGGAGTTGGAGAAACGTCATGCGAAGAACGAATCCCTTGCGGGAGAGGTGGAGAGGCTGAAGTACGAGATCAAGGAGAGCAGTTATGGGTTAGGGGAGAAGAGGGGGGATGGATTCAAGAAGAGCGAGAAGGCGGTTTGGGAAGCTTATACGGAGGTCAGTCTGTCCTTACATCCCTGGATCTGAATGGATCGACTGACTTGACGATCTCTCTTTGATTGGTATAGTATGCTAAAAACCTCCTAGTCATCTCCCACGCGGGAGAGACGCTCTGCGATCTTATGCCCAGTACCACTCCTGTTCAGACTGCGAGTACTACTTCGTCGCTTTCTGCAGGGGAGAAGAAAGAACGAGTTCGTAATGTTGAAGAGGGAGTGAGGAGGAGTTTGGCTGGATTACCGGGTGGATGGAGTGTTGAGGTCCATGAGGCTGATGGAAGGGGAGTTGGAAGGACGTGAGTTCTCTGAGTACTGTCGTACAACAAGTAGCAGTTGATCCTTACATCTCGTTCCCGATCGCAGAGCAAGCCGTTCGAGTTTCTCTCAAACTCAGTCTCACCCGTCGATCCCTCCTCATGTGATTCATTCCCAACCCGTTCAAGCGGATATCATTGGAGCCTACCCTTCTTCCCATTTGAACAACGATCCTACCCCTCTACCCACCCAGTCTTCCAGATCAGGGGATCTAGTAGGAACCCATAAACATCATAGTTCGTTCGATCGACCGGTCAGTGCAGCTCCCTTGACCATCCCCAACACCGGTTCAGGGATTGGAGCAGGAGCTGGACCACATGGATCTTTTAGCGGCAATGAAGAGTCGGCGCTGAGGACGGATTCGCCCCCTACAGGATTGGCGAGTGAAGAACTAGTCAATCATCCTACTATGGCCGAGACTGGTGTACCCGTGCTCTCGACGGGAGGAGGACCTTCTTCCGGTCAATTCGAGAGGAAATCTCCTTCTACCAGCGAAGGGATCGTCAGGCTCGATAGTTTGGGGGGCGAGGGGATCGCTCATCGTCCTTCCCAGTCTCACATGCAGGAATATGGAAAGGAGGAGTTGCCCAGTTATGGTGAAGGTTACGCTGCGAGGGCTTCGGCTTTCCCAAGTACGAACACGGCCGGGATGACGGGACAGCAAGAGGATTTCCCTCCTCCTCCTCAACACCCTGATTTGGTACAAGGGAAACCTAGTGGGTACGAAGGACTTTCACCGAGGGAACAGGCGGAGATGCAATTGAGGCAGAAAGGATATCAAGGATGAATGCAATGTGACTCGGAAGGGGCGTGGAAAAAATAGAGGTCACCATACATGAGACCGACCTTTGTGATTGAGGTGAATGTGAAACGTATTGAGAAATGATTGTTTATGATAATACCCATGATACCTTTCCTGCCTTCCTGCCGAGCTCGTTGCAGCGTTTCAAGTGCCCGTGCGCTGGGGGGCGTCGACCGAAAGTCCGAGGTCTGATCACGTAACAACTGAAACGAGGCAGGAACGGCAGGGTGGACGAGCACAAAGGGCTTTTCGCGTTCCGAGCGTCTCAGGAGCTGAAACGTGATCGAAGGATCTGTTCGTTTGTATCCGCAGGCTGTGATCACGGCTCAACGTATATAAAGGTATCGACGAACCTATTTGTTGTTTTCCTTTCACTTTGGCTGTACAAGACTTTCAACCCCGGCCACCAGCACCAGCGACTACCTACTACGCCTTATACACACACACACACACTCAGCAGGTTACTGAGTTTAGACATCGTACTTACACTCGTTATCATCACCTGTATCCATCAGCAATAACAACAGTCCTCCTCGACACTTCCTTTCACCGTACAAACAAATTCAAGTGAGTTCTTGGTCACCTGAGATAACAACCGCTCGTACTGATGATAATGCCGAACCATCATCGCCTTACTACAGCATCATCACCGTCGTCATGAAGAACTTTACCTCCCTCTTTGCCCTCTTATCCATCTTGGCAGGCTCCACTGCGGTCCAGGCGGCCACCAAGGAACAGTGGCGTGATCGATCCATCTATCAGTCAGTCACACCAGCTTTTCAGCCTTACCTTGAAAATGGACTGATGCGATCTGGGTATGATCTCGTAGGATCGTCACCGATAGGTTCTCCAAGTCTACTCAGAACATTAACAATGTCGATAATTGTCCTCCTACCGGTGGATTTTGCGGTGGGAACTGGAAATCCATCATCGATAAACTCGACTACATCTCCGATCTCGGGTTCGTCCTTCCACATCCCTTCGCATCTTGACAGCGGCACCATCTAACCACCCTCGTTTCTGATTCAGTTACTCGGCCATCTGGATCTCCCCTATTCAGCAAAACCTTGATGTTGATACCCCTTACGGGTTACCTTACCACGGATACTGGGTCGATAACCCTACCAAACTCAACTCCAGGTTCGGTAGCGAACAGGATTTGAAGGATCTGATCGATGCTGCTCATTCTCGTGGAATGTTAGTCCCTTTGAGTTTCAGTATCTTCTCCTCTCTATCATAAGGGGTTCCTTTACCCATACCCATACATCCCGTTCAAACCGATCACTAACCCTCACCCATCTTCCTTACCTAAAACGATAGGTATGTTATGGTAGACGTCGTCCTGAACCATATCGCGACCAAAGGAGCCCAAGCTACCGTCCAGGAGATGTTGGATGCCGATCCTATGATGGGATATAGGAATGTTGCGGACTATCATCCTTATTGTAAGATGGATTACAACGTCTTTGAGCAGGTCAGGAATTGGTGAGTCGGTCCGAGTTGTCGGTTGATGTGTAAAGGAGCTGATAGGAATCGGTTATGGTTAGTTCGTTGGGCGATTCTAGTAAGTTTCAATTTTTGGTAATCATACCATGACAGTTGACTGATGATCGTGGTTGATGAAAACAGAGGTCCCGCTTGTCGATGTCAATTCTGAATCCTCCACGGTCCGCGCGACTTTGAACGACTGGATCTCATCGACCATCTCTCACTATGGGATCGATGGGTTGAGGCTGGATGGTAAGACATCTCATTACTCGCATGATGAATGGATCTTCAGGGATTTATTGTCGACTTTTGCACAGCCGCTAAACATATGCCCCCTGATGCTCTTAAGGAGTTCTGTACGGCTTCCGGAGTCATGTGCATGGGAGAGATCTTCACTTCCGTCGCTCAGTGAGTTGAACAGATGAATTCACCGTCGGAGATAAGAGCTGATGTTTTTTTTCTCTCATCAGGGACTTGGTTCCTTACGTCAACGGAAACATCGACTCGGCCCATGGATTCCCTATTTACAATGGAATCAAGACCGCCTTCCAGAGCGGCATGAATGTTCAAGGATTGGTCAACAAGATCACCGAGTCTCAGCAATTCATTAATGTAGGTCATTGCATCTACCCTAGAGTATAAAGAAGATGACTGATAGGTCACTCTATAGGACCCAAGCGTTTTGGGAACTTTTGTTTCTAACCACGATGTTTCGCGTTGGTTTGCTGTCAACGCGGATCTGGATCTCGCTCAGAACGCCATGACCGCGTTGCATATGATTGAAGGGATTCCCACCAGTATGTTTCCTGTAGCATCGACTAGAAAGCTTTGACTGATCTCCAGTCTTGATTCAGTGTTCTATGGTGAAGAGCAGGTCAGTACTGCATATTCTTCGGATGTGTCGCGCATAGCCTGATGTCGTGTCGCTTCAACCTCTCTAGGAAATCGCTTATGGAATGGACGATCCCGTAAGTTCGTGTGTCTTGGCAGGGACGAAGATGAAACTGACCCGTACTCCTTCGCTAGGATACCCGTTTCGCCATGTGGTCTACTGTCGGAGGACTCGGAACGACCAACTACCCCACCGACAAGCCTACCTTCCAGTTGATCAAGCGCCTCAATGCCATCCGATCTTATCTCTACAAGGGAGATGGATTCGCTCTGGCCGAGAGTAAACTTTTGACTAAGGCTGGATCTAAAACCGAAGCCGGTCTTAAGCGGGGCAACATGGTCTATGTTCTTAACAACGTGAGTTGACAGGAACTAGCCTTTCTTGTGCCGGTGCTGACAAGTCTCGCGCGTGTCTGATAGCGTGGAACTAGCGGTTCGGGCGGATCAGTATCGGTCCCCGGTACTGGGTTCTCTGGCACTGCCGTTGAGTAAGCTAGTTCCCCGACTTTTACCATACCCTTGTCATTGACCAGGCCGCCTTTCGATTGACGTCGCAGTATGCTTACCTGCACCCAGGTTCAAGTTTCGGCTGACGGGGCCATTACTGTCAACTACCCCTCTGGAGGTAAAGCCTTTGTAAGTGTCTACCTCTTGGTCATATGATACGTGTGCTGACGATTGGCCCACGCTAGGTCTTCCTTTCCTTGGCTGATGCTGCTGCCAGTGGAATCTGTCCCGATCTTGCGGGAGCTGCTGCGTCTTCCAGCGCGGTTTCCACTGCTGCCACTAGCCAGATCTCTGTTGCGGCGTCTACCCCTGTTTCAGTCACCGATTCTATCCAAACCTCTGTCACCGCGACTGCCAGTATGAATGCCTCCTCTGCGGCCGCGTCTAGTGTTGTGAATGGTAAGCTAGATGCTTGGTACGGATCAGGAAGCCGTATGTGACTAAACATACGACTTTTCTACAGCACCTGCGACAGATGCTACTTCCAAGGGTCCTACGGTTCCAACCGTCACCGGCGGCCTCGCGGCCTCTGACATCGCTACCGCCACCGCGAGTACGGGCGCCATCGGTCTCCCCGTCGGAACGTGAGTTCCGAAGCATTCCGTACGCTGTCAGTTGTAAGCGAGTGACTGACTGATTTGATACTGTTACGCAGTTGCCGACTCAAGACGACCCATCGTTCTCGAAAGAGGCGATCTGAGTGATACAGCCAACACAGCTGACGATTTCTTTGAGACGAATGCCGTGCATTCGCTCTATGATTCTGTTATGACCTTTTTATGATGACGATACCATTCCACTTTTCTCCTTTATTATGACAACTTCCGTTATAAGCTACAAAGAGGGTATCTGTATGTCTTCAGTTTTCATCGCAAAGACGCGCAGTTGCAATGGCATCCTGCAACTGGACACGTCTCGTGTCGAGATGAACCTGCCTCGTCGTCGTCGCCGTAGAACCAGAGCATGATGTGGTGGTAGTGTCCTCCATGATGACATCTACAGCAAGCTTTGATATAAGCAACGCACATACCATATCGTTGATAGTACAACGCTTACGTTTGACAGAACACGAATGCGGATTCGAGGGTGTCTGTTGGACAAGTCTCAGATAAGCGCCTTGACGCAAGCTGAATAACATCATTGCATACCTTGAGGTGGACCATCCGGAGGAACCATATCTATTTGTAGAAGACAGATGACACATCTTGGTAGGCGGTTTTTGCAAGTTGGACAGCAAGATGTCTACGGATTGACAGTCAGCCATGAGCTTTTTCCGTGTCATGTAAATAACTGGAACTGACCCTCGTTTTCCCTTGTATTACTTGCCCCTTCTTCTGCTCCCCACCTGTTATGTTTTTCTGACAGAAATTACAACGGACAACGACCTGTTTGGGAATCTTGATCTCATCTCCGTACCAACGAGCGATGTTGCCTCGACTCATGTCGAACATCACTCTGCCTCTATACATTTTCCATGCATCAAGCATGTCGCGGTACTCTTCGATCCATCTCGTTACCTGAGCGGTCGGTCTAGGGACAGTAGCCCCTAGTATAGCGGCAACTTGGATATCACCAGTGACATCCACATAGCGACTGATTATGTTGATGCCTTGCTGTCCGAGCCCGGTAAGCGGAATTCCCTGTAGCGATCCGTGCTGCAAAGCCATGTTCGTTTGGTTCTCGAGGAAAGTCGAGAGCTGTAGGAAGTTGCGTTGTTAGTTTGCTTCTAGCGATCCTAGCTATAGAACAACACATACGAGACCATCGTTGACGAATCGAATCGCAAGCACGATTCTGTCCAGCAACGGTAACTCGAGGTCATTGATTGTAATTTCCCACGATGTTCCACCGGCAAGGTAGTTGACCATCGCTCGCATGTATGGGTCGGACAAGCGGAGTTCCTTAGCTACTGCTTGGTCGATTCTGCCTTGTTGCAGGAAGGAACTAAGCATACGGTGTGTATCGCCTGAAGATGAATTTAGCTGTTGCGTCAACAAGAAGTACCCGAAAAAACTCACTCTCGCTTTGCTTTAGCATACGGACCGCCCGAGCCTTCTGACTGTTTACGAGCGCAATCCATGCTGCTTTTGTGAGGTGCGTTTGAGAAATCCTGCAGCCATAAATTCAGTACGGATCATTGCCAATTGGGCATACGCTCTCACCTCAAGATTTCCATTTCCAATCTTGTACCGGTCAGCTCCCCACAGATAGCCAGCATGAACTTCCGATGAGTCCTTTTTGAAGTTTCGACTGGTAGGGTGGAATCGAGAAACTCCTCCGCTCGAAGCCTCATGATCCCTTCCATTGCTGCAACATAATCCGGTTCAAGGGCACTGTCGACTAATTTTCCTCCCCGCATGCGTGGAGATCGAGCCGAAACAGCTTTCGAGTATAGAAAAGATTCTGTCTGAAGTTCTCGATCTCTCGGGCTGGGTTTACTCTCGTTACTGATAGCATGCCCATTCCAAACTCCGTGTACCCCCTGCAGAGTGAAGTCGAATCCAGGCACCGACCTCATCTCGGACAACCCCATTAAACGGATGAAGCCTGTTGCGCCGAAGGTCAGCTCATCATGCAGCATCTCGCTTTGGCATTGCCACCCACGATCGAGCCATTCAAAGAGGAAACCACCGGTGGTAGGGATCTTGGTTTCGATAATATCGTTTGCAGAGAACTGACCGCGAATGGTGTAAACATCAGGGACTATAATCCAGAATAAAGCTCTTACCTCTAATCCGAAATCCATCATAGCTTTCCTCCTCATAGCCATACTAATGTCCATCCCCAGCACGTCGTTCCATTCCGAAACATCGTCTTCTAGCGCAATCGGTGCTCTTGGGGAAGCCCCTGGTGACATGCTCCTCTCCATCTCCCTCACAAACGTCGAAGGCATGGGTCTGGGAACATTCCCACTGGGTGAATGTTCCTCAAACGTCCGTTGCCAAGAAACAGGACCTGTGCGAGAGGTATGTCTTCTACCGGCATCGAGGGCGTTGATATCCGCTCCCGCTTCGGAAAGAATGGCGCTCCGATTCAGGCTCAAATTTCGAACATTCATGTTGGTCCTCTGCGATCCTCTTTGAGACCGGGTTCTTCCTCTAGGTAAAGGTAAAGTTGTGGAGACCGCGTTATTGCCAGGCAAGGGAGGAGATCGCATCGAAGGTATTGACGGATCCTGTTCGCTAGGTTCGATCCTAGTTACCTGAGAAACGATTGAAACTGCTGTATCCCCCTGTTGCCCCGTAGCAATCTAAACATGAACATACATACAATTAGTCCGCTCGTCAGTCTTTATCCCCGGAAAGACTTACCAAAGGCGCAACCCCCGTCTCCTCTATAGTCATACCGTTATCCCTGAAAATGCTTAACACGCTAGCCTTTCCGCTCCCAGGCTCTGAGAGGAAAGTGAAAGTCTGTAAACCTGGGTCTGGGGCTGGTTTTGCTAAACGATTGCACATCCGTTTCAGTAGATGAGATTCCTCTGGAGCGTGTTTCGGTAAATTGAACAACTTACTGCTTTTTACTCCCGTCATCACGGTCCATACCCCTGAACCTTTCGCTTCTCCTTCTGGTCGTCCGAACCTAGGTTCTCTTCCTGCGTCCACGGTCTGCCCACTCAGAACATCGAAGACCAAAACCCCGCCTTCCTTCGTACCAACCCCTAATCTTTGTCCGCCACGTCCAGAAGCATACGGATCCCAGACGAGATTACTTATCCCACCTCTCCCCGAAGCTTCATAAGAACAAATCTCCCCCGATCCTTGCCCTGTCGTTACCCCTGTTCCTGTCCCAGCCGTTCCACCGAGTCCGAAACCGGCAGTGAATCCTCCCGCTCCTGTACCACTTGATGAGGTGAAACTCGGATGGGAACCTGTCTTTAAGAACCTGGTATCCCAGATCTTTACTATTCCCATCAAACCTTCTTCCGAACTAGCAAACAGATGGGGGTAAAGAGTGGATGTACAGAGGTTCAGGAACGCTCGAGTAGGGAGATTGAATGCTACCCCTTTTTCCCCCTGGTTGGTCGAGTTGGGATCGGATGGAGAGGGAAGTCGGAGGTCTAGACATTTGATCGATTTGGAACTTGTTCCTGCTAAGACTAAAGTATTGGTATGATGAAACGTTGACAGGGATTGAACACCTTCTCCAGGGAGATACTGTTGCAAAGGTTTACTCCCTTCTTTCCCGTAAGATGGAGTGTTCTTGGTTTCGCTCTCTTGAGGATGAGGTTGGATTTTCTCCCCCGGGTTTCTAGGATGAACAGAACCAGGTGCGAATGAAGATAAAGACCGTTCCAAATCCCAAATGAAAAGAGCGGGGAGGTTCTTGGTCTTCTCATACCCCGCTACCAATACCGCCGGATCTCTTTGAGAGAAAGCGAGAGTTTGACAACTTCTGTTTTGAGCAAGGGATAAGGTCCCGAGGACGTTTGGACCGGAGAGGGAAGGGAGGGAGGTGGGGAATTGGTGCGTCATGCTACGTGAATTGAGATCTAGGATTTGGATTTTGCCTTGAGGTGTTCCATATGCCAGGAGACAATCGTACGAAGGGTGAGGGGACCATGTTATTGTCTAGCAGCAAGTGCAGATAGATAACAGTTAGAGACGGATTGAGCGGATGAGCTTGGTAAGAAAGTGGTTGGTTGTCTCACCCGTAGACCTGGAAGATCTGTTGCGTGAGCTACCAATCTGGAGCTCGACAGCTTTTACCCAGGATGCCGCAGTATCAAGGACAGGACGAGAGCAGGAGCAGAATGCATTTCATCATCAGACCATGATCTTCTTACTGTGCTACCTTTGTACAATCAGACGAACCTCTCTATCGTATTCGTACATCTTGACTTCCCCCGAATGGATCGACATTTGCGCCACGACATAGCGATTCTTCCCGTCTTGTTGCGAGGTATTTGGATTCGCTAATGCCACTCGTTTCAAGGAGGAGGACATGGCTTCCCTGAGAACCGTCAGGATGAGGAAGGGAGGCTTGTAGTAGAACCTAGGGGAGGAGTGATATGACGATATATAAGAGAGTAGGCACCCATATTGGTTGTCTGCTGATCGCGGAAATAGATGTCAGGCTCTGTTTAGCGGGAACGTCAGATCGCCTGTCGTCGACCTACTCTACCATAACTCACTCATCCAACTTGCTATGAACCATTTCTCCATATAGACAGTCAAATACCTTCAGTAGTGATCCGCCTCTGTAACTGTCGTTACTACTCCTCTTCGAAATCCCGTCACGGTCGAAAAAAAACGACCAAATTCGAGCTTGTAGAGTTCCGAGCGGAACGACCTTTTATCAAGCTGAACTGCGTGACGCCGGGTCATCGAATCGAATCTGCACCGCTCAAGGGTCAACAAATTCAGCCTGAACGGAATCTTAAGCTACGCCATCGTCCCTCCTGGAGATTCTTGGGAACAACTCATGATCTCCCTCTAATTGAAATTCGGGGATCGCCTTCTCCTCCATCTTTCCGCCTTCTACCGACCACCATCTACCCGTACATCCCTACACCTCTTCCCTCTTTCATAATCAACCAATCGGTACCAACTCAAGATGTCGAATCGTCGCACATCTTTCCAGGTACCGGCCAATGAACGTTCCTCTTCAGGGAACCATCTTCCTCCTCCAGCTTCTTCCTCCGGTACAGCGACGAGGAGAATGCCACTCTACAGTCACACGGAGAGGGATGATCTGGATGAGGATGAGGAGGAGGAATACGATGGTGAGTCTCCAATCTCGAGGTTGAGTAGCGAATTGACCTCAGGACTGATCAATTGTTTTCCGAAAGACGACGACTACGACCCCATGTCAGCCGAAGCAAGAGAAGGGATCTTCCCCCCTACACCTTCCGCTTCAGGGGAACGTTCCAAATCCCGCTCTTCCTCTCGTCTAGACGTCCCCGGTTCAAGCAAGTCGAAGAAACCTAATAACGGTCCTAAATCCCAATTCATCGGGGGCGGTACGAAAGCCATGGCAGGACGACCTTGGTTGTTCGGTCAAAACCCTGGGATGAGAGGTGGAGGGCTTTATAGTACTGATAAGGAATATGATGAATACGACGGACCCGATCCCGATGCGAACTTCTTCAAGATCGATACGATGAGGATGGATAATAGTGACTCTGATGAGGAACCTGTTGTTGGAGGTTCCAAGGGAAGTCTGAGTAGGAAGAGCAGCGGGAAACGAAGAACCTTGGAGGAGATCACGGAACCGGTACCGGGGAGGAAATATGAAGATGTTCAGGCGTTTAGTCCTCCCGATTTCTTACCTACCGAACAGGGGAAACCGGCCATGAGCGCTCAACAGGAATATTCCACTCGCGTCGGAGGCTTACACGCGAAGCGTAGGATATCCGACGAGCCTGTGCCCCTACTCGCTACTCCTAGTTCGGATGAGGGGAGGGAGAGGTTGGAATGGCAGACCATGTTGGTCTCCGTCCTCGAGGGTGAGATCCTGAAGGGTGAGAAATCTAGGATAGGTGGAGAAAGGTCTACCAGTGAGACGTACAAGAAGGAACTGGGGATGGCTTTCTGGTGGGAAATCCGGGCCAAATTGAGAGGGAGGAGCGATATGGAAGAGAAGAGGAGGGTCAAGGAGAGAAAGGACAGGATGGTCGATGCGATTCTGGAAGAGGTCGATCGATTCGCGGTGTCTGTTCCGGAAGATGTCTTGCAGAAGGAGACAGAGGTCTTTCAGGAAGAAACCGAGTTGGTGAAGACTGCAGGGGTTAACAGTGAGGAACTCATCGAGGTGGAAGAACGGGCTGCGGAGGTGGCTATGACGGCGGATCAACATGCTATGCTTCAAGTCCTCAACATCCTGAACAAACTCAGTCTAGCGGAATCCCTATATCCGAACCGGATGGCCATGATGCTTGAGAAACCACTCTATAAGGAAGGGAAATTCCAGGCCCGAGTGGATGCGATGTCGTCCTGGGCTACGAACGCACGGCTGGTCCAGGCCATTGTCACTAGGTTGAGACAATGGACGGGGAGCTCGGATCTAGACGTGACGAAACCCAACACGAATCATGAAAAACCTTTGGTTAATCATGGAGGGAGATCTGCGAGGGAACAGGACGCCAAGGCTAGGATCGAAGCGGCGGACGATTCGACGTTCATCGAACGGACGCTCAAGGAGGTCTCGATCGAGAAATTATTTGAGAAGAAGACGTTGACGGATCTTTACACTATTGTTAAGAACATCAAGTTGTCCATCATCGCGCATCACGCTCAGCTCAACGAGGTGGGATTGAGGGAGATTTCTCATTCGACTTTCCACCCTCAGGTGATCTTACTCGTCTCTTTCCCTTGTCGATTGGTCGTCGCCGCCCTCCGAGTGAGACTGGAAGCGGCAGCCAAATTGGTGGACCCTTCACCTATCGTTATCAACGACATGCTACATAATATGAGGATGACACTTGGAACTGCTTGTCGTGTCAAGTACGAATATATGAGGACGTTCCAATCGGATCCTGCGGGAGCTTGGCAGATCCCTCATTGCATTGGAGATGATTTCGATGACGTCTTGTTGGAATCGTTGAGAACGTTCTTCATGATCTTGCAATGGAAATTGAGGAGTGGAGGGAAGGCTATCTATTTCCGAGAAACAGAGGTTCTGGATCATGAATGGGATTTCCTATACAAGATTGCAGATGATGTCGAGGGAGGAGACGTTCTCGTGGCCGAACTTTTCTGGTAAGTTTAACGGCTCGGTTCGTGGGTTACGTACGATACTGATCGTTCTTGAATATAGTTCGTTGACAAGTAAACTGATGGTCCGAGTCATACACTATTTCGAAACGCAAGTAAAAGTTCCTATCATCACACAAGAAGACGAGCAAGCGAAGAAGGTTGAGGGAGCAACGCGGAACGGAAATGACTCGGGATCGCGTGTCATGAGGCATCGTGAGATTCTTCCATGGTTCTCCAAAATTCTCGAGGCGGTCAAGATGCGTTACAGGAAATTGCAGACCTTTGCCAGGTGAGTATGAAGGATAAATTGAATCCGATGGACGGCGCTGAATGCTTTCCACCTAGAAAATTGACTGAGCGATTCAACAATTCGGCGGAATACGACTTGACGAGCGTTGATCTGGAACTCGTTTTGGAAGCATTGGAAGACACCGATCACTTCTTCGTATACACCGGCTCCTTCGAGGCGCATGGTACCTACATCATTGCAAGTCCAACTCTGCGAGATCAGCCCGACAAGATCAAGGAATTGCTTTACCGCTCGTTCCAGCGCAAAGCAGAGGACACGGATGGTCGGGATAAAGATGGCAACTTGAAGAAGCCTGAACTGAAAGGAATGATCAACTACTCGCGCGAAGAGTTGTTGCTATCGAACGGCGAAGCGATAGATCGTTTGCCCATGCCGCAAACAAAGGCTTCTGTCAATGAACTTGCAGACGACGAGTTGGACGGTGACCGGGTGCGAATCAATGAACCTGACAACCTGGATACAACATCAGTACGCGGGACCGTGAACGGAGAGGAGAAGATCAAGGAACCGCCTGCTGTATACCTTCTGATATTCTCACCACGACAGCGTTTCGGATGGCCTGGTGCCATCCTGAATCTAGACCTGCCTTATGTTGATTTCCAAATCCACGACAACCGTATTCGACTGGTAGCAGACGGTCCTATGCAACGTCTAAACGCTGCCAAGGAAACGTTTTTGGACGCTTTCAAAGACCCACCTTCCGGCGAGACTTTTGTAAACCTCGACTGTCTCGTGCAACAGCAGGCGCATCTTCCCAAGCTGCAGAAGGAGTTACGCAGAATTGCGCGATCTGATCTTCGATTGACGGAAACCATCGTCGATTCTGTCTCACACGTTCAGAAAGCACTGAAAGGATTCAAATCGGCGATGGCTCAAGAGCTGTTGCAAAATTGGTTCGCCTTCGCCACTGAACATGGACGAAAGCTTGGCCTGAGTATGGAAGCTAGCGCTTGGTCTCGGTTCAGCCGTCGACTCATGCGACTTGCGGTGAATTGGGTAACCTTTATTTGTGACGATTGCGACCCGTCTGATCGCAAAACTTTCCGTTGGACTGTGAACGCTTTAGAATACGCAATGGCGATGACTGCTGGAACGAATGTGTTGCATCTGGATCAAACGGAATTCACCCTGCTGAGAGCGAAAGTTGGAACTTGTATGCAGTTCTTGATTGGTCACTTTGATATCTTGGGTGCAAGAAGCGGAATGGAAGCAAAACGTGAGGCGGAGCGAATAGAAGCTCTCCGAAGATTGCAGAGAATGCAAGAAAATATCGATGACGAGTATGGCGTCTCTGCTCAGGCTAACTCGCCGAGCAAGGACAACCCAACAGACCGCATCACGCAGCTGACAGAGGAGGTGTACGGATCCGCTGCTTTGGACCGCAGTATCAGACTCGTCAGGGATCAAAGGATGACGTTCCTTGCAGCGCTGGAAGAGGCCAGAAAAGGCAAGATCGATGATCAACATCTGGTCGGTACAGTCCTGGACGAGCAAGTCTCAGAGGACCGCTCTCTACTCTTCCTCGCTTCTTCGGCGTCCAACATCGCACTTAAATGGCAACAGGGTTCGTTCATTGGTGGAGGTGCCAACGGAAACGTTTATATCGGATTCAACTTGGATTCTGGAGGTATCATGGCGGTCAAGGAGATCAAGGTCCAGGATCTCAGTAACAGTCCAGCGCTGTACAAACAGATCAAAGACGAATCGGATGTGATGCAGATGCTGTCACATACGAATATCGTTGATTACTACGGAATCGAAGTGCATCGAGATCGGGTATATATCTTCGAGGAATACTGTGAAGGAGGAAGTCTTGCTGATCTCCTAGATCATGGCCGTATCGAGGACGAAGAAGTCATTATGGTATACACTCTGCAGATGTTGCACGGATTGGAGTACCTACACTCAAAGGGAGTAGAACATAGAGATGTAAAGCCGGACAGTAAGTAGAATTTTACAGTGGAAGCGTGCCGATTGTCAGGGTTCTAATTTTTGGTGATGTTTCCAGATATCTTGCTTGGAGCCAACTCTGTGATCAAATTTGTGGACTTCGGTGCCGCCAAGGTCATTGTGAAAGGAAACAAGACGATGGCCAAGACTCGACGTATGGCAGCTGGAGCAGATGGTGCAGTGATGAACAGTTTGGCCGGTACTCCCATGTACATGGCACCAGAGGTCATCAAGAACGAAAAGAGTGGAAGACTCGGTGCTATGGATATCTGGAGTATGGGATGTGTCATCCTGGAATTTGCTACCGGTCACAAGCCATGGAGCAATCTGGACAACGAATGGTTAGTCCTGAGTGAGAAACATCTGAACATTTCAGCTGACGCATCAACGATGACAGGGCTATCATGTTCCACATCGGTATTGCAACCAAGCATCCGCCATTACCAGAACCAGGTCAACTCTCAGAGCTCGGTATCGACTTTATCGAACTGTGCCTGACACTGGAAGCTGCTCGACGACCTACTGCCGCCGAACTTCTGCGACATCCTTGGTTGCTGCCCATGCAGCAACAACTTTCTGATCACAACAGTAGTGGTGGACATATTACGTCGTACGGAGGGTCAACAGCAGGATCTATTGGCTCGTCCAACCATTACATGTCCAGCCGGTCTCAAGGATATACGCCTGAGAACGGGTTGACGCCTGACACTGAGTTGCCTTCTTTCACGGGCGATACGGATGCTAAACCAAAGGAGCCGCATCCGATTCATAAGGTCGAGACAGCCCAGGGTAGTGCTATCGAGGTAAGCAGCACATCCAACCGCCATCGGCACGACTATACTTATCAAACGCCTCACAATAATCTCAGCAGTTGCCAGAAGCATCTACGCAACCAGAAGAAGAACAAGCTGAACCTGCCCTTGAAGGTCAAGAAGAGCTCGTTGAGACATACCCTAGCGTGGAGGCAGCAGCTTTGGATATGGTCATGGACCGCGCGGAGTTGGACGATCCTCTTGCTGTAGAGATCAGAAGCGCCTTGATCATCATTGACGAATGTTTGACTGATTATGGGTGAGACCCGATATGTCATTCTGTTGATGAACGCGCGGCTGATCTTTTGGAATTGGAAATTCTAGTGAACAACACATTTCGCTGTCCTACAATGGAGGCAAAGACTGTGAGTGCGACCATGGATATGCATGGCATCCGCAGATACTAATACCGCCAAACATCGATAGGTATAATCCTGCTACATCTGCTTGCTGCCTGTCTCTATCGACGACATCAAGCTTCTCCACCTACCGACGGCTATCTATACCCTCCCATCCCGGCCATCTACATTTCAGCCGAATCTCCCTTCCCAGAATTAGAGCAATTTGTTTGGGACTCCGCAGCATATTATAACTTGGACCTCGTCACTTATGGGGGGGAGATGAAGGAGGCGTTAGGACAGTATCTAGAGTGTGAGGTTGGAAAGGGGACAAAAGCGATCATGGTTGGGACCAGGAGGACGGATCCTCATGGAGGTAAGAGTCCCTTGTTTGTGTCAGCTCGAGACTGAAAAGAAATGCTGATCGTTGTTCTCGATCTTGTCCATAGCCAACTTGTCTGCACGTAATCCGACCGATCCGGATTGGCCACAGTTTGATAGGATTCACCCTATCATCGACTGGGACTATGCTACCGTTTGGGCGTTCTTACGGGAATTGTCCGTCCCCTACTGTGCGCTGTATGATGAAGGGTAAGAACGACGTTTATCCTGCAATGTGTATCGAAGTGAATCCTGACACTCTAAACGCTCCTACTACTCAGGTACACTTCGTTGGGGTCGACATATAATACCCAACCTAACCCTTACTTGGTCAACGAGGAGGAAGAAAAAGGGTTCTCTCCCGCTTGGATGTTGGAGGATGGGTCTTACGAGAGGGCCGGGAGGGGGATGAATAACGATATACAGCCCGAGGTTGGACAGGACGGGCAGGGTGGGCATGATGAAGCGGATGTTCAGGGAGGAGATCACGTAGTGGAAGAAACCGTTCAGGGAGAGTGAGAGATGAGCATCAAGAGGGTTGGTTTTTTTAGATTACAGACAGAATTGGGAATGTTTCGGCTTGGCATAGTGATTCTTGTTGATGTTGTTACAATTGTGTGAATCGAATCAAGGCAATGAATCGAGATCGAATTAGTAGATTGAAAGAGCGAATGAGAACGAGAATGATTTTGATACCGCAGCTGCCACACCGTAGATGAAATGGTAAATCACAAGGAAACCCCCGAGCTTCTCCCCGACGAAGAGGTCGATCACACGATCCCGAGAAGCTTATAGCAAAATTACCGATCGGCTACAGTTCAAGGGCGAAGCCTTTCTGATGAATCGGCGCATAGAACTGTCTCAGGTGTCAGGTCCTCGATGGCAAGAGGGCTTGTCAATCGTATGGTTGATGGTTGCATGGTTGGGAATTCCTTTTGTTCGATTTGTTCTTTCATTTACCATGCGTTCATTTTCGCTCCGTCCTCATCTGCGGTTCCGAAACGCGGTCGGGAAGAAACGGGAGTACGAGTCGTGAACCCTTTCATCCGCCAACTCGGTCTGCTCGAAATGTTGGATCCTGCCACACTGACAGCTCTAACAGCCAGCGAATCCCAGTCGAGAACGGGGTAACTTTTCCCCGCGAGGTATGGTGGAAATGAAAACTGGGTCGAACGTGTACGAGCCAGCCGGACCGATATGAGCGGAAACCATGGTTGGGATTCCAGGTAGTAGTAAGGGACCCAAGGGAACGAGAAGCAAGAAGCATGGAGGGATGGGAATGAACGGAACGTCTCTCGGGACATTCTAGAGTGCCAGAGCATTCATCGTTTTGTAATTTACGCTTTAATTAGCCAGTAGTAAGATACGCGCCATTCGCCATTCGGGAGTGAGCAGGGATCCCGAGTAAAAAGCACGTATGAGATATGACGGTGCGTATGGGATTTTTGGGATATGAGAATGAGAACGGAGATTGGGAGTGGAAGGGTTAGGTACTGCACATTGGGTCGTGTACCTTTTCTTGTTTTATTTTCTTTCTATCGACCTATCGTTCTAGATGTTCCATATGTTCCATCTGGTCCATCTAGCCCAGCCTGAATCGTCCCGGTCGCTTGTTTCGGACGGAGGATTGTTTGAAAGCGTTTCATCGTTTTGTTCTCGGAGCCCAAGGAATCTTTCTGTCAGGGCGACTAACCCAAGACATCCCCCCCAATCCCCAATCCCTAGTCCGCCCTAGCTTAGTTCATGATCTACAGCAGAGGTCGCAGTGATCATATCTCTCCAGCGGGACGTCATTTCTCGCAGCCACAAGGGGTTTTACGAGGCAGATCTCTGCCACTAGCGCCATAGGAAATTTCCCCCCGTTATCCGGTCTACCGCGTGTGGTTTGGATTTCGAGGGTGCGCAGGGAATAGGGACCGATAAGGGTGGGGTTCGTCGGGGAAGTGGTGGGATCGAGTGGGAGGTGGTGAATGGTTACCTGGTCGTCATGATATCGAATGAGAACCATGGAATACCGATAGGTTGAAATGACTTCTCTATCGCTGTTCATCTAATTACGAGGTGAGTGTTCTAGATCACTATTATTGTATCCGCCCTTCCGCCCCGGTTGTCATCAAAATACGACCGCCGCAATCCTCCGCTCGTCCGCTCTGCGCGCTCCGTGCCTGAACTCTGGAGATTACCCGGCAAACGATCGAGCGGCGTAGAGTCTCGCCCTGCGTAAATCGTGATAACCGGGGCTTCCCTGATTTTACGTAAGAGCTGCCTATAGTTACTACACGTGAAAGTTGAGCGCTCTGGAAAGCAGCGAGACAGAGAGAGCGAGGCAGATTCACAGCGAAAGCCGTAGGAGAGGACTCGAGACTAGGCAGACTGACTGACATTGGACTGGTTGGACGAGACCTCGATAGACTACACTACCACCACCACTACCACCTCGACCTCGACCTCGACCTCGACCTCGACCTCAACAGTCTCACAGCTTGGATCAACATACCCTCCTCATTCTCAACAACCTCTCCGTTTGTCTGGACAAGCACGCTCATTCGAAAAAAAAAAAACGCATCATCCGACGAGTTAGGTGAGTCTGAAATTCCTGAAACCCGTCTCATGCGCGCAAGCACGCCAGCCATACGGAGGTGGTTCTGGACGACCTGGCCAGGGAAATGCGAGGAAGAGAGCTGACCGGGTGTTTGATTGATAGAGCATCAAGAGGAGTGTGTGAAAAAATTCTGCAAAAGGAGGTAGCTATTGACGTCAAGGTAAGTAACCTCTAGGTCAGTTGGATTTCGGTCCCCCCTTGACCTCTCCTCTCCGTGTACAGCGACTTGCAACCTAAACGACAGACGAGGCATTCAACGGTAAGTACGATCCGTATCCCATCCATCACCCTCTCTATCCACGGCATCCCAGACTGTGCAAAGATCTTGAACCTCGAATCAGAGACATGATAGAAGATGCAGTCGACAGAGGTCAGACTAGGCTGTTCGTGAGCGAGTGAGGTATCGCGCGGAACGCGTTAGATAAGAAAGAAAGAAATACAGTCGGGTCCTCGAGCGTTGGGCGAGCGGGCGAGTGGACGGTGTGAAGGTCGAAACATGTGTGGGACTGGGAGTTTCCGGAGGTTTTCAGGTCGAGCTGTGATCGAACGGTTCATGGGATCCGATGGAACGCTCGGGACCGGGAGTGAATGGTTTACTTTCGATCTGGTTTACTTACTTCGGGCATGGGTTTTGATTCCAGGTGGTCCAGACGTCCTCCTTACTGCGCTTCACCTATCGCGCTGCGTCGAGTCTCTCTTCACCCCACGTCCACGTTCCTCCCCCGGACCCATAACATTACCTCGTACGACAATCATTCGACACTCGAACACTCTTTACGATTCTACTCGCAAGACCTACGTATTCCCGGACCCGTCGTCGTTCCTGCGGATCACGGACCGAACATAAAGGGATGACCGGAGTGATCGAAGATGGACTTTCCAGTCGATTCCTCTCTCAATCGCAATCTCAACTAGCCGGGGAAGAGGGTTGGGGATTGGCAGGTCCTTTCGTTCATACCCCCACCCCCACCCTTGGATCGATCGGTACGAACCCGACGGGGGAGAAGAAGGAGCAAGGATTGAGGGTACAGGTAGGATCCGAGGAGGGCAGTAGGGAAGGTTCGCTCGAGAGGGAATACGGACTGCTCCCTTCTTCCGCTACGGAAAAGGGAAACCCGCAACAGGCCCGTTTGAGCGAGAAGAGCACGTTACTCAGTCCGTTCGTCCCTGCCAATCTCGGCGGACAGGCAGGAAGGCCAGGGACGGGAGCCGAGGCGGAGACCAGCGCGGTTCAGACACCTGAGAGGTGGACGGGAGGTTTCAATCAGGAGTTGAACGGGACGCCGGAGGGGACTCCGGCCGGGGTGGCGGGGTACGCGATGGGTGCGTTCAGGCAGGGTGCGTTGGAGCATGAGCATCAACAACCTCATCATCATCATCATCAAGAATATCCAGCGGGGATGATGAACGCTTCGGGAGGACCGGGTTTACCACCCGCCATGACTTATCAACCGTTTCAATTCCGTCCTCCTCCTGATGATCTTCAACGGGAAACGTTTCAACCTCCTCAGCCTTTTCCTCCTCATGGGTATGCGGGCGAGACAGTAACTCCCGGTCAGGGAGGGATGATCGATCCGAGAGAATATCACTCGATCCCTGGACCTGCCGATCCTCATCAAGCGCAGCAGCCTACGGGCGGAAGGATCCTCGGCACCCTGGATCAAGGGTTCCAATACCCTCAAGCTGGACAGGTCGGGTATGCTCACACGTCCATGCAACAACCGCAAGTACACGTTCAACCGGGTCAACAACAGCAACATCACTTGACCACTCAGCCGAGTTATCATTACGGACAACACCCTCATTTGATGACGAACCAAGCTTATCCGGCTCAACATATGCAACAACAGATGATCAGTCCCGGACAGATGGGAGTGGTCATGAACGGTTATGGTGGACATCCTCAGGCGCCGCCTGGAGTTGTTTTCGCAAGGAGTACGGATCTGAGGGCGACGAGACCAAAGGTCAAGCTGACTTATGAGGACAAGAGGAGGATCGTAGAGATTGCCAGGAGTAATACTAATCTGAGACAGGAGGATATCGCTCAGCAGTATGGGTGAGTTGGACAGCTGCCCGTGTCAATTTTTCGGTAAAGATCACGTGTTGATGGGAACCTCGATCACGAAACGCAGTGTCGACCGAAGTACGATCAGTAAAATCCTCATTCAAGCGCATAGATGGACAGGTCCGCCTCAGCCTGCGGTGGTACCCATCCCTAAACCGGCAAAACAAGCTGGAGGGAGGTTCCCAGCGATCGAGAACGAGATGTTGAAATGGTGGGACTCTCAGGAAGCCGCAGGAAGGGAAGTCAAGGATTCCACGGCAAGGGATCGAGCGAAAGATATCGCCAGAGCTATGGGCTTGGGAGAGGACAGGTTCAAGGCGTCTGCAAAGTGGCTGGACAAGTTCAAGGAGAGGAGAAAGAGGCCATCTCGCCCCAGCGGGTCGGAAGACGGACAGACGTCTTATCCACCCTCTGTCATGTCTACCCCTTCTGCAGGGTATCCTACCGTTTATACGCAGCAACCCATGTACATGCATCCAGGCATGCAATCGGGTTATAATTCGCCTAACCAGGAAGGACTCTCTCGCTCGCAGTCGTCCACGACTCTGGCCAGCACCGATTCGGGCGTCGTAGGAATGTCCGTATCGGGTATTCAATTGTTGGAGAGACCGTACTTTGGTGGTCGATCTGAACCGGATTCAGCGACCATGCATGGATCCATCTCGGACATCAGTAACATTTCCGCTGGCTTGCATTCCAGGCAACGATCGAGGTCTTCTCCGAACCGTCTCGGGCCTTATGATGCGGGGTCGCTGGACCCCGCTTCAGGGCGGGTACCGCGTACCATGACTTCTGGATTGCAACGATCGCAATCTACAAGAGTAGGGGGACCTAGCCCTAGTCCACGTCGGCCAAACACGTTCCACAGGACTCAGTCCTCCACTTCGAGCGTTTCCAGTCGACGAGCCGCTCGTCCACCCAGTCTGGCAGCTTCTGCTTTCGGATTGACTCCATTGCAAGCCGAAGATGCCAGCATGGGACCCTCTGTGAGCCACACCCCCGACAGGAAGATCTCGGACGGTAGCGTAGGTAGCAACTTGCAGCCGTTCATGAACTCGATGTCAGGCATGAACATCTCGCCGGAAACCATGAGTTCCGCAGGTACGCTCAGCACGAGCTCCAGTACCACCTCGATACAGCATCAGCATGGCATGACCGCTCCCTCACCACTCACGCCCATCTCCTCGACCGGACAGTTTGTAGAGTACCGAACCGCTGAACCGGCATATCATCATCAACAGCAGCAGCATCAGCCACAACATCATCAACAGGCATACCAAAATTACACATCCTCACATGTTCCGGACGCGCATAGACTCACCGCCTATGCTTACCAGACACCGACAGGTTATCAACAAACGAACGGTCACGTTTACGAAACAAAGACCGAGCAGGCTTGGAGGAACGGAGGATGACACAACGACGCTTCCCTTTTCCATAACCAGTGGATAACGGGCGACTAGACTGGCGACCTCTCTTTCACTTATGACGAACACGACGACGACGAGATTGTTGACCTTCTGACGACGAACCAAAAAAAAGAACACCTTTACACCCCCAAAAACCTTTTCCAGAGAGAATGGACATGAGATACATGTCGGTAGCAAACGAGCAACCAGGATAGTCCCCAATATGTACTAGTGTAACCAAGCCACGGTGTAATGCGTAATGCTCTCGAGCAGTCATATATTATCATCTGTAGTACTGATTCTCGGTATCGATACGTCCCGACCGAGCATTCCCCTCTGCTCCGCGACCTGAAAGATGATCGTGTAAGGCCATGCATTGAAACCAGCACGAGCTGGCTCCCCTGGGATTCAAATGTCTAGAGCTGTTGCCAGAAGCTCCTGGATCGTCCTTGATCGGATCTCTATTGCTACTTCGTGTGAGGGGTAGATGAGGATCGCTCTCCGCCCTTACGTCAGATTTGGATCCGGTAGCACTCAGCGATCTAGTGACTATCTTGCAATCTGAGGTCTATTGCTTTGACATCTGCTTCTCCAGCTTCTCCTTCCTCCATGCACGATAGACAACAAATGTCGTAGCAAACCATGTCCAAGAAGCGGCCCACCTACTCGAACGCCGAGATTGAGGCGCATCTGTCGCAGGTACGGTATCGAATCGTGTTCAGCTCTGGGATGCGACTTACTGATCGACCGGTGCTGTATAGCTCAGCATTCCAGCGACGGGAGGTCAGGAGAACCTGGAAGCATTGGCTCCTCTCGTTAAATCTTTGCAAGATGACGGCACTGAACAGGTGTATCTCCGCTGTCTGGACCGTTTTGTGCAAGAAAAGGAGAAGGAAATAGAGGAGATATGTGGGGAGAACTATGAGGTATATCGCATCGTTCGCATCATCTCACTACACAGCTCATGAATCGATACAATGACAGGACTTTGTATCCTCGGTGACGACATTACTCTCAGTACGTCAAGGTACGGTACACTTGCGTCGACGGATAGGAGAGCTGGATGGGCAGATGGGAGATGTGGGAAGAGCTCTAACAGACAAGGTACATTCTCTGAGACTTGGGATGTACTTTCACAGCGTCTCACTCCCTCCACATTACAGAAAAGAGCACTCTTAAAGCAACGCAAAATGGCTCAGAACATCGATGAGGCTATCGAGACTTTGCAGATCTGCTTGCGGGTACTAGATCTTGTGAACCGGGTCAGAGAGATGATCGTGGAGGGGAAATATTTCGCAGCTCTTAGAGTAAGTCTGGACAATTGGTCCTATTAAATGTACTCTTTAACGAGCAATCTGCAAATACAGGCATTGGAAGACATCCGAGCACTGCCACCGTCTGCTATCTCAGAGACGCCCTTCTTTCAACATATCATGTCGTCTCTGCCCTCTCTGCATGGCGAGATCAAATCAGCCGTGACGGCATCCGAAAAGAACTGGTTGTCGGATATGAGGGAGATATCCGCTGAAGTAGGTCGTCTAGCATTGACGCAGATGGAAGTCAGAATGAGGAAGTGGAAGTCCAAGCAAGAAAAAGATCCGGGATTGAGGCATATCAGAGTGGGAGACCCGATTGAGTTGGCCAGTAATGATAAGACAGAGTGTGAGTCTACCATGCACCCTGTGGCTTGTCAGGTAGTCGATTGCTAACGTTGTCAGATTCGCTTAGTCGATCCTTTATACAATGACCAGATCAATATCAGCTTCAAACCCCTACTACAGTGCATGCATGTCTTCAATGCCTTAGATTGCCGGTCAGAACTGCAACGGAACTATCAAGAAGATAGAAAGGTGCGTACCGTTCTCTTGAAAACCATTGACCTAAATTAACGTGGCAATTCTGCAGCAACAAGCGAATCTGATATTTAACCAAAGATCCACCCTAAATGCGCAGACTATAAGCACTGGGCTTCAATCCCTCTTAGAAGATCTGGTCGGGTTCTTCATCATCGAGAAGCATGTATTGCGAATCTGCAGAGATTTCAGAACTGCTCAGGAGGTGGATTCGCTATGGGACGAGATGTGCGAACGGATCGCAAGGATAGTTAGCGACGGATTAAAGGATTGTGAAGATCTCGATACTTTCCTCGCCGTCAAACCGGTAGTCCTGGCTTTCGAGCAGACCTTACAAGTAAGACCTCGGCTCTTGTGCTAGTGAGACAGCGAGCTGACCATGCCGTTCAGGGCTATGGTTTCGAAGTCAGCGCTTTGACTAGACTTCTGATGACTCTCTTCGAACGATACTCGAACTTGCTGCAACGCAAGTTTAGTGCGGAGTTTGATCAAGTGAGTGAATCATTCAATCTGTTCTGTCCTGGTCAGTCACTCATTGATGCACGAGTAACAGATCGTAATGGAGGACGACAATCAACCTATGATGGTCCAGACTCAAGACGAATTTGATCAAGTTGCTTCGGCTTGCTGGCTTGCGACAGGCGAAGCAGAACAAATCGCAATGTGGGTGGTATCTTCACATTTCGTTGCGCAATTCATAACGATTGATACTGCCTGAATCTTTCCAGGCAAGGATTCCCCCAAGCTTTACCGTTCTCCCAAACCTTCCCAATGTGTTGTATCAATATTCGAAATTTCGTCGACCAGTTCTATCAATTCGTGGAGGGAGTGCCACATCGGCGCGCAGCAATCGACGAGGTCCTCCGCAAGGTGAGCTGAAGGAATTGTTCCGATCCACAGACCGCCTAATAATCTGAAAAATACAGGCCCTTGATGGACTGCTAATCTCACATGTTTCCAAAAACATCTGTGACCGAGTTAACACAATGAAAAATTTGAGTCAGGTCGCTCAAGTTGTCATCAATGTGGAACACTTTGTCGTTGCGGTGGATGAGTTAGAGAGCGTTTTAATGGATCTCAAGTACGTAGCTCTCCTTGATCTCGATCGTACATGGATTGACGCCTAACGCTTGTAGAGCCGGAAACCCTGCTTCTCATTCTCATACTCATTCACAAACCCTGATCACACTGCAATCTGGAGCATCCCTACAATCGACTCTCGAATTCGCTCAAAGCAAGATCGACAAGGTGATAGCTAACAAACTCGACCAGTTCTTTGAGATGGGTTGGGAAGAGTTTGACTGGACACCAAAACTCAGTGATAAGCTTTCGCAGTCACGGCAAAGGGCTACAGCGAGCGCTCATCCTTCCCAACCACCTGCTGCGGCCTCGAGCGGGACGAGCGGTTTTATGAGCGCGATTGGCTTTGGGAGTTCTTCGACCAATAGCCGACCTGCTTCTCCAGGTCCAGGACAGAGACCGACTGCCGCTTTGAAGAGGCAATCAACTTTGCTAACTTCCAGATACTTCGACCCTGATGTCAAACGAGAACCGTCTACTTATCTGTTCGAGATGATCACCTTCCTTACCGCGTACGTGGATTCGGTACTTATCGGGCTAAGGGAAGGAGTGCGCGGAAGGGCGTATAGAGGTGCTTTAGAGCACGTCCGGGATGGGCTACTCGTGAGTAGTCTTTTCCCAGAGAATGGCAAGTACACGCCTCACTGACCCCTTACCATCCGCCCTCGATCAGAGTCTTCTCACGACTAAAG
Source organism: Filobasidium wieringae (assembly GCA_001600055.1). Classification (NCBI taxonomy): domain Eukaryota; kingdom Fungi; phylum Basidiomycota; class Tremellomycetes; order Filobasidiales; family Filobasidiaceae; genus Filobasidium; species Filobasidium wieringae. The sequence continues at coordinate 998,114 of BCIV01000004.1, forward strand.
ACATTCCCAAGATCAATGAGCAGGCGCTTAAGAATCTTCTGGATGATGTGGCCTTTGTTGAGCGTGAGATGAAGAGTTTGGGACTGGATGAAAATCTTGTTGGCCTAGAAGATATGTTTGGGGAGATCAAGACCGTGAGTTCGCGAGACCTGCCTTAAGATTGCCCGTTGACACGGCCAACAATCCAACCATTAGTCTATCAATTTGGTTCTGCAGGAGACCGTCCGTATCTATATCACGGATTCGAACGCGCGAAACAATCCACCATTCTCGCATGTGAAACCAGCGAATTTCAAGATCATCCTAGAAAAGCTAGCACGATGGACACCGGATATAACTCGTATGACGGGAGCAGACGCTGAGCGTATGGTCGAAAGAAGGCGACAAGCAGAAGCTGTAGGCAAATTAGTGTAGAACATGGTACTCTGATCTTTATTTGTATTGTTGATTTGGTGTACCTTAACGAAGCATTCTCATCAAAGTCAGGCTTCTTACCTTTTTCACAGCTCGTGCGACGGCTGGCAACGAAATATCATCAGTCGAAGGGAGTGTACAGAAAGATGGAATTCGTTACAACCTGTGACGGCTTCATGATTATCTAGCGCTTCCATCGAATCCCTTGCCTGTTTCTTCTCATCTGATCTGATCCCCAAAACTGCCGCTTGTACTCCGGTCAAATACTAGAACGACGTTTATGTGCTTTTCAATGTTCCTAGAATGAGAAAATAATGCCATGAGGGCCTCTTTCTATAGATGCAATTCTTTGCCGTCAATACTATACTCAAGCGGGACTCTGCCAGAAGTGCCTAGCTCAGAATATTGTTTGCCTGACCCGTACCTGTTCGAGACATGGACAATGGGATTTGAGTGAATCACAATGTTGATTTAAACTGCTCAACCGTTTACTAATAGGCGACCTGCCCGAGTGGTCTAAGGGGATTGATTAGAACGCGATCTTCGGATCCATTGATATCAATTATGCATTGCATGCGTTGGTTCAAATCCAGCGGTCGTCGTTCTTTTTTGCCTTTTTTTTTGCGCTCCTTTTGCCCTGAAAAGATTGACCTATCAGTATGGCGCACTGTTTGCACCAGTGAGTGATCACCCTTGCACTGCTCTTGCTAGAGCCGTCAGCTACTAATCTGATATCCGTCGGCAGTAAACATGATATGTTTTGACTCAAAAGAGTGAGCGAGGGAGTAAGACGTGGTTGTTTTAAAGTTTAAGTAGCCACGAAACAGATCTCGAAACAGGCCATTTTTATTCGGACAATGTACCAAGGCCATATAACTAGAGTTCTATACTTGATTGTGTTTCCCAGAGGCCTTGAAAGGTTATCGTAGCGTTCTTCCGGGGACCTTTGGCCACCGTCGAGAAGGGCTTCCCACTTTTTGCGGGCTATGCACAGACCACCAAATCGAATTGTGATATCCTTGTACAAGGGGTATTCAAGAAAGTCATGATTCGTCGTAAGTATCTCAGAGACGAAACAGTCTACATCTGAAAGTCGTAATTGCCGGCCTGCACAGGCTGAATCCAGTCCAGCCTTCTCGCAACATCCTCGTTCACCTGATTCAATAGATTGCTTGCTCCTCCACCGGCAGCCTTTTCGTAAGCGGCGTAAGATCCCATATCGGCCTCGTCTCGTTTACGGTATTTGCTTCCAGGAGGACACAGACTTCGTTTGACTGGGTAGGATAATTCGTACCCGACATCGATGGCGAGTCGCACGAACTTTGCGAGTTCAAGATGGAACTGAGGGTAAAAGTCCACAGACGCTTTGCGGACGGTCTGTGGTATAGGGATTATCAGTAACACAACCGTGTCAATCCAAGTGGTTATGGTCTCACAAGTAAAGTCCGATCCAATCCACTTGCACCCATATCTTGGAAAAACTTCCATGCTTCACCTTTCTTCTCGTCCCGCCGTACCAAAGGGATCGTCATATCGTAGGCGACTAGAGCTCGTCCCAGCTCGTTCAAAAGTTGAAAATGCGATGTCTGGAGCGGAGAAAAACGATCAGATATAGCGAGCGGTCTCGATCAAGACGTCCGTAACTCACGAGATAACCTATCGCTTCGAATTCTACCCCTCCAGAAGCCCCGCTAGGCGCCTGGGGTTTTATCTTGTCCAGATCGACCTCTGCCAGTTCCCACAACCCATTCTCGGAATGACACATCACCCTGGTCCCCAATCTCGTTTCAGTCCATATCGCCAACCTCAAACACTGCATCTCAAGCTCACCAAAAGAATTCGCGGCAAACCCCATTGATCTCCTCCAAATAGGTCTTGTAGATTCTATCCTTATGCGCCTTCTTCAAAAAATCGTGAACATCGGGTTTGGGTACTGGTAGCTCAGAGGCAGGACAGAGTAATCTCGACCCTGGCCTATTCACCGCCGGTTGTGTGAACAGATCTTCCAAGGAGACTTGCTCGGGAGTCATTTTGAGCAGCTCGGCGAGGAAGAAAGAGATGTGAGGATGGTTGTTTGGGATAGCCCCTTGAGGCCCGCTCTGCGCGATGGCACTCGCACGAAGGTTGGAGCGGGAACCCATCTTGTTCAACCCCGGTGCGACCTCATCCGAGAACGAGATGGTCTTGATCCGGCCTGCAGGTCGAGAAGGGTTCATAGTATCTGGGTAAATTTGCAACAGTGAAAGGAGGATGTCCACAATAAAGTGTCTAGCAACGATGTCACCCGGTTTCTTCTCGCTGAATAGTAGTTTCGCCAGTTCAGTGAATGGCGAGGTTCCGAATCCTCTCATAGCGGCTCTTCCGACCTGTTCAGACGCAGGTTTGAGATCAGCCCCATCGCTTCCTTTCGGTGACTCTCGGTCATCACGTACTTCTGCAGTCTCCACTGCCTTGATACAACGTAAAAGCTCGTTCAAGAGTTGATCATCATGTTGTTCCTCTCTATCCAAGAAGCCCTCAAATCAAAATCCGTCCTCGTTTTTCGTCGACAGGGCAAGCTCACCTCCACTCGACCTTTAAAAGATCCATCAGTCGAGCGAGAATATGCTCATACCCTCCCGCAGCAAGGAATTCCTGAACCCAGCTATTTACATGGCGTACCAACCACTCAGTCCCACTCTCCTTCTACTCGCGCCTTTTGTAAAAACTCACTCGGTAGATTCGTTCCTCAACAACATCCTCAACCTCTTCACTCGCCCTACATCCATCTTGAACGTATTCTCTCTTTCAACCCACTCAGCCCACGCGGTCGGGACCTCCTTACTCTTTCCTATTCTCACAGGTGCATCGACCTCCTCTGGTTTGCTCTTCGTTCGTTCTCGGGTCTGGTCCTTTCTCCCTAAAGCCGAACCTGGTCTTCCAATAGAAGGAGTGGAAGAACTAGCTAATAATCCAGTACCTTTGGAAGTCTTGTTTTTACCAAACAAGTTCCCTTTGGTTCCTGATCCGAACGATCCACCTAGCGTGCCAGCTCTCTCTTTCATACTAGCTAAATCAAAGGAATGCCTCTTATCCCTCTTTCCCGCTTTCCTAGGTAGGCTATCGCCAGGTAATGGAGGAGGCATGGGTAACCCATCCTGCGTCAAACGTTTTGAAGTTGGGAACAAGGTGGTGGATGATGAACCGGAACGGATCATGACGAACGTATCTTCATCCACCATCTCCGTTGATCTCCAAGACGGACTTTCGGGGAACCCAGAGTTGTTCGCTCTTAACGGAGTTCCTGGTGAACCTAAACTACTACCCGAACGAGTTTTACGGAGTTGAGGAGTGTTGGGACCAGAAGGGCGGGGGAATTGTCCAGGAGAGGAAGGGTGGAATGATTGAGTTCGAAGGTTGGAAGGATGGATTGAAGAACGGAGCATGGACTCTTTGATGGGCGTGTCAAGGGGTTGCATCTTCGCTCGAACGCTAGCAGGAACTTGGTATTGGTCCTGGAACAGAGATGCATTAGTCCATTGAGATACCAGGTTATAGCGTAATTGGCGGACTCACCAAGAGTTTCTCGAATTCATGATTGACGTCCCCCCTATCTATCCTCTCCGTTCCGAACCCCTTCATCTGTCCTGGACTACCCGGTCCAGTCCTGGGCGGGAACCCCATCTGCATGTTTTCTTTACTCTGATGACCTGGTCTCGATGTAGGAGTACTCGGTCTCGACGTGTTTGAGAGGTAGGAGCGACTGGGAGTCAAAGGAGGTTGGCCGGACGAGGTGGTTGTCCTGTGATGGCGTTGTTCGCCGTGTTGTGTCATATCAGGGTGGTCCGTAGGTGGGAACGATTATAGAGCTGAGTTTCTGTGTTTGACTATCAGATTTCCATCAAGTTTTGAGCAGTTTGAGCTTGTGAGTGAATCGAATAACAAGGATCAAGAGGGAATTGATCAAAGGTCGATTGTTGAAATTACGTAATCTAATCATAGATGGTCATTCAACATCACAACCACAACACCGGGAATTCCTGTCCACTCCTTCAGTTTATATGCATACAACTCGCTCGAACAACTCTTAGCATCTGACTCGCATGACTCGTACACCATAAGCCTCAACCCATCTTCCCGCCAACAAACTCCTTGACCAATTTCCTCGCGCACCCATCCTCTTTCCCCCACTCGAGGTCCATATGAGCCCCCTCACAATTCACCTTGAGAATTCCTCCTTTCTCGTTCAGTCGTTTGAGACCGATATGATCTTCCTTCCAGAGGAAATCATGGTCTTCCATGTCTAGCGGATCGTGATCGCCTGGAGACAATGATCCGAAATGCGCTGATTGTTTGGGATAGACGGTCTCTGGACATCCCGCGAGCGAGTCATCTTCAGTTGCTGTTCCATTCTCTTTATCGTTTGTCTCTGACGAAACTTACCGTCCTGATCGAACATGACCATAACAAACCGATTCAACGCGACCAAGCCGTCCCTCGCTTCCGGCTGATCTTGCAACTCTCCATTCAATTTTGTCAAGTACCTATTCATCCTCCTGATCAGCTCATTCTCTTCTAATCTGCTTTCCCTCTCCTAGGACAACTCACGTATTAACCTTCCAAAATTCTTCCAACCTATCCGGATCTCTAAAATAAGCTGCCTGTTCCACCAAGGCGTACCTATCAGTTCTCCTTCAAAGTCCTCCCATACGAGAGAGAGAGAGAGGGGGGGGGATGACCAACCTGAATCAAATTCCCCTGAGCCCATTGATTATAGATACCCCGCTTTGCCGCTTATTGTGCTACTCGACAGGTCAGATCGTATGGAGATCGACAGGGGATCAGGGTGGATATTCCTAAATGAGGAGAACCGAACTGAACGACACACGTCGCCAAGGAGGAAAGGTAAAGCAGAAAAATCGGGATTAGTCGAGCTAGAAGATCGAAAAGCTATTATTCATAAAGGGCTTACGGTTATGAGGTTATGAACGGGAGGATTGCTGAACCGTTGAGTGTAATCCCTCAAGAAAAGACCCCCTTGGCTGAACCCGATCGCATCTACCCTGACCAATTCGAATCAGCGATCAAATACCTCGATTCCGATTGCGACGGGAAGGACGGACCGAACCCGTCAGCTAATTCTGAAGTGGAATTGATCTCCTGAGCTATCAGGTCCACTTGCAATGAAGCATTTCCCCACTACCAACACCACCCGTAAAACCACCATCAGCTATTATTACCCATCCCGAGTTCCATCCAAAACGTACAAACCCGGCCTTCCTCTCGTCATCCAAACTTCCCCCTGCAGGGATCTGCAAGTTCTTGACGAATATTCCAGGGTACATATCTTCTATGTCTGCTTTGATACCGGCCATTCCGGGGCTGAGGGAGGTATCGCCTAGTCCGTGCCATATTACCAGTGGCCTAGGGGTCGAGCTTGGGAATGGAGTGAGACGATATTGGGCTGCTGGGATGGCAAGACAGATGGTTGCCCAGCCTAGGCATAGGATCAGATAGCCTGACAGCATTCCGGAGAGTACAGCTTACTCTACTTAAGCAGTCGTGATAGAGGGGGACAGCGTAAGTTGATTGACAAGGTCGATCGAGCGCACCGCCTTCGGATTAGTGCGAGCTTGCTCACGTGATGACGTCACGTTTCATGCGGGTGCATCCACCAGGTGCGGGGTTTCACTTTGATGGAGAGAGAAGTCGTATAGAAGATTGAAACATGTCGTGATACACGTATACATATCGATGAGCAACTGATGGGGACGATAGAAATGGGTTTTATCACTCCTACTCTGGAGAAATTAGAAGCGTAAAGATTCATGTAAGCTCCGAGGTGAGGCATAGGCGAACTAGCTCGTGCGGCTCCGCGTTCACGAGCTCTGTGTCAGCCCTTGAAAAGTCTCATCAGCTAGGTGGTCGAGAGATCGCGTCGCAAGGTACTCACAAAAGATCAGTCGTCCCATACAATATCTTTGTATGCCCGCGCACTGATATTCCCTCCCTTCCGAGCAATGAAAGAAATTTCAAATCCGACCAAGCAACCCGTCCCCGGTTCTCCAACAGTCAACAAAATGTTTCCAAGATCGATGTTTTGATAATGGACTTCCAGGCAGGCGAGGAAAAATAGAGTCCTATCCACTCCCTGCATCTGGCGCATGAAATTACGTACGCCGAGGGTTGAACTTCGATTCATGGGAAGTGGATAAACAGCTTTGCCATAGGTGATGAAACTCGAAGCCTGCTGAGCCCCGTTCCAGTAGCTGATCTTTCCTAACACTTTAGGGATATTCGCATTCTCCTCGTAGATCTTTCTCTTCTCCGATTCTTTCTCGATATATCGGAACATTCCCATCTCAAAATCGGCCAGTTTGGGTGCCTGCCATATAAGCTTCACATACGTATCCGTGCCTTTCGGAAGACTTGGCAGGTCCGTGAATCTGTAAACCGCTCGTTTGCGGACGCTTGCATCGAGAGAAGGAAAGTCGAAGGTCTCCAGGTAGTAAATTTCATTCTCCTCTTTTCGTATCTGGTCAGGAATACCGATTTCTTTTATCTTGTCTATGTTTAGTAGGTTGGCAAGGCGTTCAGGAGGTCCAGATAGATAAGCGATGATCATAACTATGTCTTCAAAATGACTGGGCTTGAGGAAGCTGTATAAGGGTGAACGAGCGATATGACCATCGTATGTACACAGTAAGCGTAGTTTCTTGCCGAATAACGTGAAACATGTAGATTTCCCGATGATTGGTCCTCCGGCAACTTTGGGTTTCTTTTAGAATATCGAAAGAGAACCTGAGATGAACCGTTCTAATGTTTAGGTAGGCAAGCCATGACTCACACACTCAGCCGCCATCGTGTTGAATATCTCCTCTGGAATGTTCAAAGCTGATCTTGTCTTGATATAACCGAAAGCTACCATTGGTCGACCGATATACTCACTTCCGTCTTCCGCCTGGACCGCGACTTCCTTTGGCATGCGAATGGCGACATCGAGCTGATCATCCTGTATCTGAGAGGCTTTTGAGGCACTGGCATTTTCGAAGATGTCGTCTGGAGATCCAGGGGTAACAGGCATCTCCATGTCGTCCTGCTTGAAACGGGCCGCTACGCGGTTGCATAACTCGCGGAAGTGATCGCAAAGTACCTGATCTGATCCCCTATCGGCGACGCTCTGGACATGTCTTACGTATCGTCCAAGTGTGGTAGTACTATCGTTCATCTCTGTAGCAATCTCTTTGACCAGCTTGTTTGCCCTTCTGATTCGATTGGGAGCGATTTCGTCCAGGACGACTCGGATGGATCGTTCGTCCGTTTTCGCGAAAAGCCTTGCCGAATCAAGACCTCCTTTGCTTAGCTTGAACTGGTAAGTGTGGTACATGTTCAGACTCCCCATGGTTGATGGAGACTTTGAGTTTGAGGACTCCATTTATGATTCTTCTCCGAGCTCGGGAATTTCGAGAGGACTGACCGGACTGATGAGCAAAGACGATTGTTATAGAGGAATGAACAGCGCTTGATCGCGATGACGAATCATGGCTTATGCAGTCGTTATCAAGAATTACAACGCGCAAAAGCGTAGCATGACTCATGATATTCAGTTCTAAAATACCCATATCAGTCTCCCATGCAACTACCGGTTCGTCTACATCATCAACATTTCCGCTGCTCCAGAGTGTACAACATCAGCCCCAAATCACCAACAAAAATACTAGTGGGCTTACCTTCGTTAGTCTGAGTGCTGGCATCCTTCTTCGCCTTGAAAAGTTGCTTATAAACGAAAACCTGATCGTACTCCCTCATCACCTCTCTCTGCAGGATCTGTCTGTCTTTGATCAGGCGTTCGAATTCCTTGACGACAAATATCGTTTGAGCGGTGATGGAGATGTTACAGAGAAGAGCGATGATAGGGTACGAATATCCGATCAGTTGGAATAGGATTGGCTGGATGGGCGAATAGTAGCTATCATTTCGTATATTCCCGGTCAATAATGATTATCGGCTTGCACACTACCCAAGTGGTGACTCACATAAAGAACATCATATTGAACTCTGGGGGATCCCAGACGTTCAGACTCTGCATCATATCCTGTGCTCTCTTCTCCTCTTCCCTCTTTAGATGAGGTGGAGATCCGATCATGACTCGGACCAAGGTAAGGGGATTGATATAAGACCTGGGTGTGCGCCATAAAGTAAAACAAAGGATCAATAGGGTGCAACGAGGCAGAGATGCGATGTACGCGCTTACCAAAGCAGAACAATAGCCTTTTTCAAGGTCCACCCTGATCTCCCTTCATAAGTCTCATCATCCTCTCCAGCACGGGGTAAGGGGACTGCATGTGCATTAGGGGAGTTGAGCTGGGTCTATCGATCGCATTGAATCATCACTTCGTGTTACATCAGTGCTCGAGACGAGAGGGACATACCGATCGGAATTGCATATCATACCGCCTCCTCGAACTGAATAGATATCCCGCATTTGCCAAGCTTAGAGCGGTCATAATGAAGAAAAAACTCCACGTCTACATGCAAAGGAAATCGCGTCAGCTGGTCTCCCCGACCAGATTGGACAGAAATAGGAGAAAATTCGACTGAAAACACAGAAAGATGGACTCACCCCGAGCATTCCCCAAAGACTCTTACTTCCCCATCCAAACCAACCAATTACTCCCCAAGTACTCTTCCCCGCTCGTAATATCTCATCGTACCTACCAAGCCCCTCATCCGTCTCCGGGTTTCCAAAAACACTATCCGCGACGGGTGAAGCGTATCGTCTTTGTCTCCTTATTGGCAACAGGGAGATGAAGAGGTTCCAGAGAGGCGCTCTGACTAGGAAATGGAGGATATGCAGGAGGAGGGCTAGGTAGGGAACTAGGTGGGGTGGGATAGTGAGCTCGTTTAGGTGCGTGGAAAGGGTCTCGAAAGTTTGTCGTGGGTAGCTTGTGATTCTGGTAGATCAGAGCAAAGAGCGATTCCAAGACGACGAGAGAATTTAGTTAATGCACCGTGGATTGTAAGGGGAAGAGCACTCGTACCTATTCCACAGGCTTGCCTTTCGAACAAACCTCTTAGTTGTTCGAGGATCATCACTATCCTTCCTTCCAAATTTCAAGAGTCCCCTGCCCCACCCAGCCTTCGATTCCGGCAGCCCATCCACGCCCATCCCTGTCTCCCCGCTTAGTGAGGTAGCTAGAGGAGGCTTCTGAGCACTTCGCTTGATATATTCTTCTGCATCCTGACGACTACCTTCCCGGTCAAAGGGGACGATAGTGGAACGAGATAGCTGAGATGGGGTGCTGGGGGAATAATAGGGAGAGAAACCATCGTGCAAGTTAGAGTTTGATTGGAGTGGGGTGCCTGCTAACGAATGCCTAGGACGAGATCTGAGCCGAGAGACGGGGGTGACCATCCCTTCCATGTTCGTAGGTTCTGCACTTGCATGAAGGTTGGGAATCGATTTAGAGCTGCTCAAACCTAATCCTCTCGAGCGGGGCTTGACGGGGGTATCGTTTTCATGATCTATCTGAGAAGACACATTCCTCATGCTCGAAGAGCTTGATATCATGGGTGATCCGGTGGAAGAGGCGGTGATGACATTAGTAGACAAGGAGGACCGGTTTCGAGGAGTTGAGGAGCCCGTGTCCTGCTGTGTCGACACACTACCGAGAGTAGACCTGTTAGGACGGGCAAAGGCTTTCAGAGGCGGCATTGTATGGTGTTGGATTCAACGAGCTAGGCAGAGAATGGAATTCGATCGAAGATATGGATGGACCATCAAATTCTGTGTTTACGGTGTTGTGGAAGGGTGAAAGTCGATAACGCATAACACTCCATGCGTTCTCACTAAATGTAAACAAACCTCGTTTGAATGAGCAATCCAACGATTCGAAATCTATTTCTCAATTCTACTCGACCCATACTCTGAAATCGCAGCTCATATATACCCCGATAACCACCCACAAGCCCACAGGAGACTCAAAAGTCCAAGTAGAGCATAACAGGATGCCGGGATCTCGTGCGAACCCTGTTGATCTGACGGATGACGGACCGCCAGCCGCGGCAGCTCCAGCTCGTACAACCCGATCCAGAACTCAAGCAGGTACTTCATCAACCACGACCAGAACGACAATAACGAAACCAAAGGAAAGCAAAGCCGAGGAGAAAGCTAAAATGACGAGACCTGCCCGAGCAACCGCAGTACCTGCGACTAGAACGAGAAGAACCCAACCTCTTGTTGAACCTGATTCACCTACGCCGGGTCCTTCTACCGCTCCAACCTCTCTAACTTCATCAAGGAATGAAGCCCTAAAGACTACACCTGTAGTACGAAGAAAACCAGCAACTACATCTCTCACAGAAAAATCGACTAAACCGATAGAACCTATAACAGCTGTTCGAAGAACAGCTAAACCTGCTTCTGCAGCGGTGTCGAGGTCGAAAGCGAAAACGCAGGACGATAGCATTGATGATCTAGCTGTAGCTCTAGAGAATCAGCTTAAGATTGATAAGAATGCTCCCGCAAGAACAGGAAGAGTGGTTTCTGGGACGAAAGTAGCTCCGGCGAGGAGGATAGTTTCCGGTACTTCTGCCGCTACGAAAACTCGAACCAGCCTCACGAACCCTGCGCCTCCACCTAAATCGCTGCCATCCGCTATCAAACCTCCTCTACCTCGAACCGCCTCGCTCCTTCCATTCATTCCCAAACCTATCCCCCTGATCCCTAGTACGACACTCCTCTCCATCCCCCCACTTACCCTCTCGACAACCGACCTCCAGTCAACCAGACTAACGATAAACAAGTGCATAAATTCTTTCCGAGCGGCACAGGAGGAAGGGTATAAGTACGTTCCCAAGGTCGCTGAACCTGTCAACGCGGGAAGAACCGGGGCCAGGAAAGCTTTGCCGACAAGGACGAAGCTGGTATCCAAAGATGAAAAGGAAGAGGTGGTTGACAAGGACAAGAGATGGACGGATGAGAGCGTCAAGGAAATAGTAGAGGAGTGCGTTGTGGCCCTGAGGAGATTGACGGGAAACTTGTTAAGTTCTTATCCTCCTACTTCGAAGGCCGTTTCTTCGCATGCGGATGCAGCTGAGACAACCCCGGAAGCGGGAGATGAGGAGGAAACTGGAATGACGAAGGAGAATAACATGGGAAAATGGGTCGAAGATGCTCTAGCGGAAATCAGATTGAGAATGCAGATTGCAAAAGCTTGTTCAGACTTCGGTTTCGTGAGTACACCATCCTCTTCCAATCATACCTGATTGAGCGAGGAGGGAGCTGATATCTGTATTTCTTAGCATGCGAACACGCTGAGAATTCTCTTGGAAGCTAGGGAAGTCGTCTTGCACCTGAACGGCGTAGAGCTCTCGGCAGGAGGGACTGGGTCGTTGGAGTCCGTCATGTTTCTTCCTTCCGGTTCTATCCCGCTGAAGGACAGGGATAGCAAGACTGTGCAAGGGACTTTTACGTGGATGATCATGCTCTGGTCTGCTCTAGCTTCTAAAGCTGTACAGGGAAAGAAAGAAGAAATACTGCTGCTTCTTCGCACTATGGCTCTCCCTTTGAATGAGGGAAGAGTCCATGTTCTCGAATTCGCAAACCACGTGGACCTGGCTACGGGGAAAACTTACTTTACTCATCTGTATGCCAGAGTGGGCAAACTAGTTCCTCAAGCGGGAATCGTGCCGGGTTCAGCACAGGATGCGGAGATAAGCCGGTTGATTCTGTTATTCAGAGCGGGGATGTCGGTCGGTACAGAAGGCGCTCTTAGTTTGAATGCTCTGTGGACGGCGGTGAGGGAAGAAGGACAGAAACTCTCGAGACGAGTCACGCAGTTGATAGAGCAAGAGAAAGCGGAGAGAGGTAAGGACGAGTTGGATATGGCTCGGGCTATCGGAAGGATGATCGAGGAGGTTGTCAAGTTTGTGAGCGAGGATGACCGGAAAGGAGGGTTGGGAGCTTGTCAGGGAAGTAGGGAGTGGGAGGAAATGATCGAGCTCTGGGTAGGGCTCTGCAGAGCAGTGAGTCACGATCGTTCATGTATCCTTGGGTCGCGCTGAAATCAAGGTGCTCGCTCCTACAGCTTGGAGACGTACAAGGTGTAGATACCGCTCTGGCATGTCTTCAACCCGTTGTTGCTGAAACAGCTTCTTCTGCGGAAACACCTCTGACGGAAGGAATGAAGCGACTCGATCTCAATGTTCAGTCCGGTTCCAGTTCATTCTCCATCGTCTGTGGTCGACTGGCCAAATTGATGACCTTGCTGGATCAACCGGAAGTGAGCGAACTCGCGCAACAGGTCGGACCTCTGTTAGAAGATCGTACCGCTTTCAAGATGGCCGAGAGAGCTCTTTCCGAATTGGAAGGAGAGGAGTTAATCTACTCGATCGGGAAGCTGTCGAGAGCTGTCGACCGAGTTCGATATCGAGTGGTCAAAATCTTGGATCGAGCCAAAGCTGGACAATCGGTCCCTGAACCGTTACTTCAGGGGGGCAAGGCTTGGCTTAACAACGCCTTTCATCTCCTTGAGACGATTTTGATGGGACCATGCTCCAATGCTGCTTACCACGAGCGACACGCTGACCTAACAGCCGTGGCGATTGACGCGGCAATGAGTCTGAGCAAGACATGCTTGGTTCCACTAGAAATTGCAAGTCGAAAGGATTCTTTAACCTCACTCAAAAGCGCAGAGGCGCTATATCGAAATAGCCGGGCACCGAGTTCCGAGTTACAAGACTGGGCGAGATGTTTGTCCAACGCCGCCTGGTCTTGCGGAGCAGCGATCTATCGGATAGATCTGTTCGTAGCCGCATCAGACTTCATCGAACTATCAATCGATCTCGGCACAAGAGCTTTAGAATTATATGATTCAGCTCCTGAGACTTCGAATACTGAATCTGAGGACGAATGGCAGAGCTTAAGAACAGTAATGGCTCAAAGGTGGGAAGCGCTTTCAATCTGCCACATGAAAGCGAGCCGAAAGATGGAAAGTCTTGAAGCTAGACTGAGCTGCATCAAAGCACATATCCCTCAGCTGAGCTCCATCAAGCTCGCATCATCACGGCAACCTCCTGCCCTTATATTCCAGCTGGATCAGCGTTTTAACGCTGTTCTAGCGAGGTTAGCATCAACGCTTGCAGCTGAAGCTCTGTTTTATTGCAATGCGGAGCAGAGTGTCGAGGACAGATTGTTTGCGATCGCTCCTACTTCTGAAGCTGTAGCAGTTATCGCTGAGCAACTTGTGACTTACATGCAAGTCCTAGAATACCGAAACGAAGTGGCTCGTCTCATGCAGTCTTTACTTCGCCGCACGATGGACGTTTACAAGGCTATGTCTTGTCCTATTCGCCAGGTCAGGTATGTCATCGGGTGACGAGGGCAACATCACTTATTAACGACGTTGATGGATTTATAGATGCATCCTCAAGCTTTTACAACACGCATTGGCGATAGGTGAACACCTCGTAGACTTCGATCACCTCGTATCAGCGGCGTTCGACCTGCTTAATGGTTTGGTTGGTGATTGGAATTGATTTTGACTTACACCACAGTGCTGACACCTTCGCAACAGGATCTCGGCGTGGATTTGAAGTTAGTGCCCTACAAGGACCAGTATCTGGCGGAGCTACACATTGCGGTCGCAGCCAACGCGTATGCACGTCGTCACCTAAACCTCTTGTCGATCTTGAGTGATCACGCAGAAGCTGCTCGAGAAGCGCTCAAGGGTCTGGTCGACCGCAAACGTCCAGTTATTCTCTCAAATACAATTAATCCTACTGTTCGAAAAGCGGTGCCGAAGACCAAGTCTGCTGGCACTCATCCAACTCCCGCACAAGCCGAATCGACGTCAATTGCAGTCGACGATGTGACGGGATTATGTGCCAGACTGGGTTCGTAGATGTCGAAGAGTGCCGTAAACATCTTTCAGCTGATTCTTGCAAATAGAAAAATTCATTGCTTTGTTGAGTCTACACAGTCACGATCTGGTCCGGATAGAATTTCTGCGAATCAAGCGAGGCTTGGAGAGGGACGAGCCATCGCTTCTCAATGGTCAGTTTACGGACTTGTTTCTATTCGGCATAGTCTCAGCAGATCCACTTCAACAGATTATCTGGTCGATTCTGTTCGACTGGGTACGGAATACTCACGACTGGGTAAAGTCACTCGGGCAGGCAGCATCTTCAATGCTGCGCGTAAAGTCGCATCAAAGGCTGTCACGCAGGTCTTGACATCCGAACAGCAAGTCGATTTCGATTTACGATATGCGCAGTTTTTGGCCAGCGTAGGAAACACCACCAAAAGGTAAGCTAGACAGAATCTTGCACCCTCTGACCAGCGTCTCATATGTCGTCAATCAGTTCGGAAGTCTATGGTATCGCGCGTCAAGAGTCGGAACCCGAATCTATGCCCAAAGGAGGCTCTTCAACGACAAAGATCAAGTTGAGAAGCGCAACCCTCGAGAGAGCTGCATTGGCGAACGTGGTGCTTGCCGATATTGCCTTTTGCCAGGACAACGCTACAGCCACCTTCCGGCATAGATCCACCGCGTTCCGTTTACTGAACCGCGCTGCTGAGAATATGGCGAGAATCGCGCCCAAATCGAAGCCCGTTTCAAAAGCTGGTACACCGTACCAGGTACCGGACGACCCGTTCAGCGCACCTGTTCAACAAGCAGCTCCAGAGGATGCGCCTCCCGTTGATGATGCTCCGAAGCATTTGATGAGCTCGCAATACGAAGGCAAACAGCTTGTGGGCAAACATCTGAGCCTGGTCGGCGTAAGTTTGATGATTGATAATTTCTACAGCCAGCTGATAGCCAGGTTCTTCTCATCAGGACCTGCTACGTAGTAGTCTGCAGCTCGCTTCTGATCTGCTGGACCGGGGATCAGCTAAAGACGCGCTAACATTTGTCAACGAAGCGAAACACATGGCTGAAACGGCAGGGTCCGCGTACTGGGTTGCCAAAGCAGACTGTGTTCTGGCGGAAATCAATATCGAACTACGATGCTTTGACGCTGCTGCAGCCAATATAGAACAGGCAGCAGAGATTCTTCTTGAAGTGAGTCTCGTATTTGAACCGGAAACCAGCAAGGTCACTTATGCTTGCCTTGGTCAGTCAAAGGGTCCGGATAGCGCTCATGCCCATCTCATCCTTGCTCATTTACATTCCCGTCAAGCCAGCGCCGAGGAAGGATGCGAGATGTTGGACACAGCTCAAGAGGCGTTTGAAGCAACCAACCAAGCACTCATGGAGCTTGAGGGCCAGTTCAGCGTATCTGACCATCTAGCCGGAACGTGAGTAACTTATACGAACTCCTATCATACCCGTTAGGCTGACCGTTTCTGATGACCTGTAGTCCTGTGAAAGGTGGAGTCTCGACTGCGCGCAAAGCCTCCATCAGCTCGCCTCAGAACACCCTGCTGCCCATGACCCGGACACGGGCGCTTTTGGAACAAGGTAAGGTTATGAGGGTCAGCGATTTGATAGGGTTCTGACACGATCCCTTCTTAGCTCGACTTCTTCGGAAGGTTGGCCAGATCGAGGAGAGTGACGAGCTGTTAGAATACGCTCAAAATCAGCAAGGGATGCTGTCGATAGTAGGTTCCGTTATCTGAGCGACTTCCTAGCCGACAAGCTGACAAGATGGACACAAAAAGGCGGACGAAGCATATGTAGCAGGTACCACTGCCTTCTCAAAGGCGCTTAACCGTTTCAAGTCTGATCTTTTCCTGAATTCCGTCACGGAGTCCAGTATGTCGAACGTGACCAGCCAAGGTAGCTCTGCGCTGATCTTGCTTTGATGTTATAGCGATCTCTATGCCTGTTGGCAACACCGACACGGTCGACGAGAGTCTAGCAGTGGGGCGCCGACCGATCTCGTCTACTCTGCACGATGCAGAGGTAGCGTTCCAGCGATTCTTGGCTCTCCGTGGGAACGGTGGTGAGGTTACCGATGTCAGGGATGCAGCCGTAACGATTGCGATGCTTCGGGCCTATCAGGCATCACTTGGCTTCAATTCGGCACAGTTCACTCGCGGAGCGGCGTCTCTACTTGGTAAGGAAGATCGTTTATCAAGATGTATCATGTCGTTGACCATTTTTGTGCCTCGTTTAGACTCCAGCTGTGCTATAACCCTTCGGCGAGAGTTTTACGAAGCTCTCGCGGCCCGAAAACGAGGTGCAAGAGTTGAAGAGATGGTTTGGCCCGAGGTGGTTCCTGGCCCGGTAGACCAAACCGACGAGATGCTTCAAGTGGAAGAAAGCGGAGAGACTTTGGACAACTCTCGGTCAGAATCAGCGAGACGATCTAGATTGCTGGAAGAACCTGATATATCTCGATTGCCATCCAACTGGTGTACGATCTCGATCAACGTCACGGAAGACCACAACACCATGTTCATCGCTCGACGTCAACGAGACCGTGCGCCCGTCATATTCACGCTCCCTCTCGATCGTCAAGGAAAGCGCGAGGAGGAGGACGAGAGTTTCACTCTGGATACGGCCGTGACGGAGCTCCGAACGATCATAAAGGAAAGCGACGATAGCGCGCGAAGCGCTAAGGATGTCGATCGAACGGACAAGGCGGCCAAGATGCAGTGGTGGAGTAACCGGAAAGTGCTGGACAAACGTCTACAAGATTTGCTCGAGAACATCGAATTCTGTTGGCTTGGAGCGTTCAAGGTATGTCTTCCCGTTCCCCTGAGCCTGTTTTCATACTCAACTGTAGATTATTGGTCAGACGATATTCAACCCTGCCCACGGGCGTTCCCCTAAATCGCTCTCCATCTTCCGTCAAACGCTAGAACAGACCTTTGCTCGAGCTCTCGCTCACGGTGACAAGTCCAA
Source organism: Filobasidium wieringae (assembly GCA_001600055.1). Classification (NCBI taxonomy): domain Eukaryota; kingdom Fungi; phylum Basidiomycota; class Tremellomycetes; order Filobasidiales; family Filobasidiaceae; genus Filobasidium; species Filobasidium wieringae. The sequence continues at coordinate 1,015,360 of BCIV01000004.1, forward strand.
GAAGCCCAAGATCAGGCTGGACGATAACATCGTGGAATGTTTCTCTAGCTTGTCTTCCAAGTCGAAGGATCAGGAATTCGAGGATCTGGTTTACTATATACTGGATCTCCATCAGTTTAATGGGATCGGGGTCGCTCTGGCCGAATTGGATATTGAGCAGGTGAGCCGTATCTCGATCGATATCAAGGAATTACTATCAGACTGAACATGTCTTTTCTCTCCCTCGTCTGTAGCTCTCTATGGATGTCCAGAACGCTCTGACTCAGTTCGAACAGAGTAAACGAGCTGAATCCCTCCCTTTAACGACGGACGAGCATATCTTCCTAGTCCTCGATCGGAACGTTCAAGAAATCCCCTGGGAATCCATCCCCATCCTACGTGGTCGGGCGGTCAGTCGGATCCCCTCCCTCTCTTTCTTGCTGGACCGGATCCCCCGGGCTGTCCCAGGATCTCAACCGACCGATCCGGATGTTTGGAGAAAGGGGATCGATCCTCGAAGGACGTTCTTCATTTTGAATCCTAGTGGGGATTTGACCAAGACTGAAGCGACGTTCAAGGAATGGGCCGAGGGGATGGTCAGGGATTGTCATTGGAGAGGGATCGTAGGGAGAGAACCTAGTTTGTTGGAGGTCAAACAGGCGCTGGAGGGGTATGATTTGGTCATGTGAGTTTCACCCATTCTTTCCCTTGCTCGATTCGATCGATTCGCTGATCTTTCTTTTGCTTCTTTTTTGACCGCGTTTAGATACTTTGGACACGGGGGGATGGAACAGTATATCGGGACCCGAGCGATAAGGGAATTACCGAATTGCGCTTCGGTGATGATCTGGGGTTGTTCCAGTGGGATGATGAGGGATCAGGGAGAGTTGGATAGGGTGGGGACACCTTATAATTATATGGTCGCTGGCGCGTGAGTTTTCGATCGCGTGAGGGTTCTTCGGTGCGGTCGAGCGCTTGGCTGAATTCAGGGTCTTTTTCCCTTCGATCGACGGGGTAGACCTTCGTTGACGGCGGTCCTGTGGGACGTGACGGATGCGGAGATCGACAAGGTCGCTCATTCTACGATCTCCCAGTTGAACATGGACGAACGATCCGTCCTCAAGAGCCCGGATGCGTTGCCTGATTCGGCCATCTCCAACATCCAGGCGTTGGGCAAGGCGAGGGATTGTTGCAAGTTGAGGTACTTGACGGGGGCTGCACCTGTTGCGTATGGGATCCCGATCTACTTTAGGTGATGGTGGTTGTACATGGTTTGGGTAGATGATCGAGGTATTCTTGTGTTGGGTGGGCGACATGAACCGGCGCGGTCACGCGCGGCTGCCGAGCGTTTGGTGATTAGTCAGCGACCGACATGCAAACACTCGATCGATACTACACTGAGCTCACGATTCCTTGTGCTCGACGGATTCTCACACTGGACAGACCGGCTTCACCTTGCTCATCCACGCCGCCATGTCCAAGCTATTCAAACGCTCAGCTTCGTCCGCATCGATCAAACCGCAACAATCGCTTGGGACGGGTAACGATCAGGAGAGCATCGTCACTGACGACTCGCGATTACCAACCGAGCGCAAGGTCTCCAAATCCATGTCCATGCGATTCGGGCCCAAGAGGAGGAGCTCTACGGCTTCCAGCGTGGTTGTCAATGATGGGAACGATACGGCCTCTTCCATCAGGGGGGATGAGGAATCGGATAGTCCCAGGAGGAAGAATACTATCGGGTCAGTCGTCGGAAGATACGTTTCCCCTTCTACCATTTCGCTGAGCACTATGAGTTCATCTTCCTAGACACAAGACGAAACATCGTCTTTCCTCCATGTTCAACAAACCAAGCTCTAGATCCCGTACGGTCTCTACAGATAATACCTCCCCTTCTACCCCGACCCACGAATCCCCTTCCCCTCCCACGTCCACTCTCGAACCTTCCGAAGTACCTCCGAAAGCCCGACCACCCCCGGCTCCTTCTAGCGGGTTGAACACACCGACTAAAATGGGAGCAAAGACTCCTGTTACACGTAAAGAAGTTTCGAACAAAGGGGAGACCGTATCGGCTGAAGAAATCGGTCAGAAATTGAGAGCGGTTTCGCTCAACAGCACTAGTCCGGGAGGTCTAGCTCCTCCCATCCCTCTCGATCTGACAGGATTATCGATCGGTAATGGGCTAGTGACGGACGAACCGATCCAGATGAGCCCCGTTCAGGCTTCCCCCTCTTCCGCCCTTTCCAGCTCCAACCCCCCTTTCGCACAGAGGACGAGGGATCGATCGGATTCTACCTATAGTCAATGGGATTACGAATTCAACGCGGATAGTGATTCGGAAGGAGAAGTTTATGGGACTCCCGATGAGGGGTTGAGCGAGGTGGAGGAGGGGGATGAAGAGGAGGAAACGGCGAGACCCGTCAAGCCTATCGAAGAGGCCCATCGATCGGCGGAGGAGATTGTGGAGAGGGAAATCGAGGATGTTAGATCTACCAACGGTATGGCCGGAAGTTCGGATGTTCCAGGAAAGATGACGCAGTCGGAAAAGAAGACCCCGGAAATGCCCAGACATCTTTCCTCGGCTGTTATCGAAAGAGCAACCGTCTCCTCTCAACCGGACATGTCCCGAGGTCCCCGAGTCCAAAGTCACAATCCTTCAGCCTACACGGACCTCAATCAGGAAGCCGTCCTCCAACCAGACATCCAGAAATGTAAAGAGATCATCCACCTGTTCTTGACTTCCAGGATGAAACAGGCCGAATCCGTCTGTCAGGAATCCGATCCCGACGGGGTCCATATGTACATCGGGAACGCCTCCGCGGTCATCCAGGCGATCAAGGCGATGATGACTTTCGACACGGAGGATCTGAAGGACGCTTTGGAGATCGCCAAGACGACTTCCGCACTGTCGAACAGTTTGAGGAAACCTGCTGGGTCGGTCGCGGGGCGTTTGGCCGGGTTCGTTAGGGATCGGAGTGGGGTGGGGCATGTCAGGGGGATGAACGTGGTGGAGAAGCACGCCGAGTTGGTTTACGCTGAGACTTTGTTGATCAAGGCTGTTCTGGGGATCGTCGCCGGGGGGGATTGGGTGGGGTTGATCAAGGAGGCGTGAGTTAAGGGTTGTCTAGTTGACGAGGAATTTGTGATGGGTCCTGACATCCCGCTCGTTAGGTTGAACATGAGGACCGCTTATGGGATTTACAGGACCCTCCAGACTTACCTAGAGACCAGTAACGATCAAACGCTGGACGAACATTTCAAATCAGGTGTTCAGCTCGGGAGCGGGTTGAGTTCCCTCATGCTCTCCCTCCTTCCTAGCAAGGTCATGAAGGTCGCGGAATTACTAGGATACTCGGGGGATAGGAAGTCCGCTTTGGTGACCTTGATGTCCGCCGGTGGGTGGACCGCTGGGAGATCGGAGCCTGCCATCTCGGCGGAGGATGATGGGGTTAGAAGACCGATTTGTGATATGGCCCTTTTGGCCTTCCATCTGGTCATTTCTTTCTTGATGTGAGTCGAGTTCGGTGGTCCGCGAGAGGGTCTTGAGCTGAAGGGACGCGTCTCTTAGGCCTGTCGCTGGTGTGGACGTCCATCTCGCACAGAACATCTTGGACTGGAACATGAAGAGGTGAGCGGCTACTTTCATACCCATTTGCCTCTACATCGCTTATCCCGTAATCTCGTGACAGGTTCCCAGATGGTTAGCCCATGCCAGCCAGACGAATTTCAAACGAGCGTGAACTGACACCGTATGATCTCAGGTATCTTCTTCCTATACTTCCAATCCAGGCTTTTGACCTTGCAAGCACAGCCAGAAAAGGCGAACGATGTGCTTCAAAAGGCCTTGATGATGAAGCTGGAATATCTTCAGGTTAGTAGTCGTCTCTCGCTCAATGTCTAGGTATCCGTCTGACCGTCGAGCAAATTATAGCTGCAACATATCTGTTTGGTAAGTGACATAGAACATGGTATCTTCCGTGTGCCCTCTCTTACGTATAACTTTCATAGTGGGACCTCGGTGTCAACAACCTGATGTTATGCCAATTCAAACGGTCTAGGGGATGCTTCAAGATCCTTGCCGACGAGAGCTCTTGGAGCAAGGCCGCCTACATGTAGTAAGTGTGACAGGTAATTCCGATTGTTCGACATGCTGATATCTTTGGCTTTAGTTCCGAAGCCGCTTGTTTGGCAGAACTCAGCTCAGGTGACGAACCGTTCGAGGAAGATGAGCTGCTTCATTCTATCATGCAGGAGGTACCAAAGAACATGCGACGTATCGCTGGTAAATCGCTTCCCATAGAAGTGAGTCTTATCCAGAAACCGCGGCTTGCGGAGATCGGCAGCTCACCTAGATCTTGAAGAAATTCGTGTCGCGAAAAGCACGAAAATTCGTTTCTCAAGGAAATCGTCTTATGTTGCCTGCCATCGAGCTGGGATACTTCTTTGGTGCAGTGAGTGATAAAGCGTTCGGGTTACGACCTTGGCACTGACCTTGTAGCCTTCCAGCTACCAAACACGCCACCCAAGATCATTTACGATAAGCTCATGCCGAGGATACAAAACAAGATCAAAAAAATCACTGCATCGGACGAGCACTCTTATGAGGGAGGTCAAGGCTACTGGGACGACTATTGTCTGGCCCACTTCCTGCTTGGTACGGCTCTCTCATTCGCTGCGTACCCTGTAAGTCCTGTATACCCCTACGACCAGATATATCAACCCTAACAAAACATGCTCAATTTCAGCACGAAGAGGCGATAATTTCAGCCGAAGACGCGGCATCATATCCCATATCACAGGCTGAAGCAAACCGCCAAGCTGAGGAAGCTCTCAACGCGACTCTCGCGAACAGCTCGAAAATCACTCTTGATCATTGGATCCCGTATTTCACGCACTACGAATTGGCGAGGTTGTGTTCACAGCAGAACAAGCAGGAGGATGCTAAGCATCATCTAAGCTTGATCCTTTCAGGTCAGTTTGCAAGCTGAATTTCCCAATATTCTTCTCATTGCTGACTAAATTACTCGCAGGCAAGCCATTGGAGACCGCACCGACTGGCGAGAAACACGGCAAATACAGTTTAGAAAATGCTCTCATGCTCAAGGCTTACTCAGGAATGCAGACTCTGAAGGAAAACCCTAATGCCAAGATGCACTAGCTGAATGACGACCGGATACCCTTAATACCCTAGGAAACGATCTTCTAGTACTTGTATAGTATAATTTTACAACAAGGAAGAGGCGACATGTCCTAGCATCGCCTCTGAATACCTTGTCGCGCCTCTGTTTCTCGATATTCGAACATGACTTGTACAGCTATGAAAAGACAGACGCACGAGAAACCCAAAAATGCTAAACCTATCGATTGGAGGCGCCCATCAATAAATTGTTCGGTTCAAGACCCAATTCTATCGGTGACTTACCATGCCATGTTGCAATTATCTCGGATAACAAGAACCTTACGCCATCCAGACCTATTGCGAACCCGACCAGGTTGGCAACCATCATCATGTTTACGTTCATGACTGCACCGGCAGCCGCGACATGTCGGTACCACCATGTTTCCCCAAACTGTAAGAAGTGCGAATAGTCCATCAGTATTTCCTCTGGTTCCGTTATCATCAGAACTCGTCACCTTGCTAGCGGGTACAGCTTTTCTGGCCAGTAGTTCCGGAAGGATGAACAAGCTGACGAGCCAACCCCAAGCGAGGAGCTTGAAAGAAAGGTCGTGCCATAACGCGACGAAGGTGAATACCAGTAAAGTCGCCAAGATGACGTTACTCGCTCCTCCCAGAGGTACGTAGATGTACCTGTTTCGACCAGTCAGGCTCAGCGTCTATGAATCGGAGTCTGAATACAGGTTTGCCTACCTGACGATCCAGAGGTTGTAACTTCTGTGCCAGCTTCGCCAGAAACCCATTGTAGAATAGTTATTGGCCATGCATCTGACCATATTCTCCGGTGGGTCCATCCCATCTGCCAATGCCCATAATCGGAAGAATCGCCAAGGTATCAAGAGCTATATCAATTTCAATAGTCATTCAGTCTAGACTGCTTTACTTTACGGTAGGAGCACTACTATTCACCTTGAGCCAAACGATGATCAAGTTCCAAAACCCGACCATACTCAGTTCCGCCGGAGTATCCCCTTGCCAAGCGCCAGTATCCTTGATAGCCACCACATACATGAAATGCAGTACCACCTCCATCGTAAGTAAGCATGAAAGGAACCGCAGCGCGTATGAGATGAGGGTTCGACGATTGGGAGGGATAGGGTTTTTGATCTGATCAAGCGTCACGTTTCCGGCGATTAGAGGGCGATTTGATTGAGCGGGTAGGAGCGGAGGGGTACTCACTTGCCATACGAAATCGTTGAATGTCATGATCGGCCCGGCGATGTATAACGGCGGGTATAGGGAATAGGCGATAAGCTGTGTCAAGCTGTATTCTTCCAGAGAGTGAGACACCCGGACTCGTTCCCTGTTCGAATTCGGGTTGAGCTATCGAGTAGATCCAACACGAATCAGCTTCTTCCCCAGCGAATCGGGACGAGTCTTGACATACGGTAACCTTCGATACCTGATCGTCATCCACACTCTGAACCGTCCAGTATTTATCCATACCGTACGAGATCAACCGTAACATGGTCATATTGAAGTGAATATGCCAGCGCGGGAGTAAACCCGAATACCTATCCTAAGACCTTTCGGATCAGCGATCACTTTGTAGTTGATCTCTTCCCGATCGATTGTGTTCTACTTACGAGCCCTGTCAGAGAAGTATGGAGCTGAGAAAACCGATACCCCTCGAAATAATCGTTGGAGAAGAGGATGAGGATGTTATAAGCCCAGATCGCTCCTACACCCCATTTCCCTTTTTCTTTATTCGTCACGGCCCAATTGACGATAAAGTGGTTCCCTAGGATGATTGCTAATACTTTCAGAGCACCGGAACCGTGTAGCACGAAGATGAGGGCGATATTGAAGTAACAGAGAAAGGTGGTTTTGGAAAGACTTGGGAGACGGGGCGAGAGGATGTAGGTGAACAGAGCGGATGAGAGGAGATGAGCTGTACCTAGGAGAAGGAGGGAGGGGATGTTTCCTCTGAACGAGCGATATTGGGCATCAGAGTTGTCCTGAGAGAAGATCGAGGCGGTGTTTCAGCTGATAGGTCGAGTAGCGAGTGAAAGAGACGATACTTACGATTTGACGTCCGAATATCCATCCTGGAGAGAGCCGGTGGGCATAGCTTGTGTAGTTGGCATGTGATGCTGAACCGCCAAAAGCTTATGTCAGCTACTCGACGAAGCTATCGGTCGAAAGCTCTTGCTCACATAAACTTAGCCGAACCGGTACCCAGATCATCAACGGCACGACTATAGCGAATATCAACCCATAGATCTTGAATTCTAGAGTAGACCATCTCGAACTAGCTTGTTTGGTGCTGCTTGATTGTGCTGCAGATTTCGAAGAGGTATACGATTCGGGAATGTTCACGGTGAATTTGGTCGGCCCTTTTCGTCTATCGATAGGCGATCGTGGTGATGAGGAGGATGTCATCGATGGATTAGACCTAGAACTGGGATCTATGAGTGGTAACTCGAGCTGCTGCATGAGGTGTTGCGGTAGACGGGCTCGATTAGGAGTCGATCGAATATCCAGTGATGAGCGGAATGGATTTAGGTTGACCAAGAGCCCATTCTTTGAAGTCGATTTGCGAAGGATCTAAGAGTGGCAGAGCTTTCGGAGTTCCTGTCAGCCAGCCTTTATGGATCAACCAACCCTATCCACCGGACATCTACTGACCGTATACCGATGTAACTTATCCCGAAGCTGTTCGAGTCGACGACAATTATCGGTTGAGAACCAACTTTCGACTTGGAATAAATGACGAATTTCAAAGTCGCGACGCGTTTGAAGTTCAAGTTGGCTGTCTTTGATCGGCCATGTCATACACTCCTCCCCATCCTCGATCTGGCTTCGAGTGGTCAACGTAGCCATTCCAGACTTCCCCTGGAGCTGAACCGCCTGAAAAACGAGCTCTTTAGCATGTCCGATCATCCCGATCTGATAGACCCTGAGCTAGATACAGTCACAAGCGAACCAAATCCAGTCCCTACACCTCGAAGCCTGTTATCTTTCTTCGGGGGAACATCCAGAGAATCAAGTAATACCTCTGCTCAGCAAAGCTTACCCAAGAAAAGGGCGACTAGGACCAAGAAGAGCGATGCGGCTGATGCGAAACAGACGAGATTAGGAGCTGGATTGAAACCTGTGATCGTCCAGCCAGAACCTGAACCGTTAGAGACCCTTGATATCGAGGCTGGACCGATAACCACTGAAAACGTACCTCCTAAAGCTGTCTCGAAGATAACTAGGAAGCGTACGAAAAAGGAAAACGACGAGGATGCCGAGTTCAAGGAGATGGCCAAGAGCACAAAGAAGAAGGGTAAAGCCGTCAAGAAGGATCTAGCCGGTTCTGAGGTGGAGACCAATGGGGAAATCGATAAACCCGCTCAAGCGAGGAAGAGGAAGAAGAAAGGGGTGGATGATTCTGCGATGGTCCTTGAGTTGGATAACGACGATTCCGTCCTGTCCGAGAATCCTAGTACCAGTTCTAAAAGTACGTCTTTACCTTCCGCACTGCCTGCCTATGAACCGGGATTGACCTTTACTTCGCAGGTACAGCGAAGAAACGTAAATCCACTGCCAATAATTCCAAGCTCAAACCCGGTGAAAACGACCCCACTCCGATCCTCATCCCAGAATCCCCCATCTCCCGTCCAACCATCGTACAGAAGAAACGTAAACTCGATCCCAACCCTTCTTCCACCCATCCCCAGCCTAATGGAACGAACGATCCGATGATCATAATGGATAGCTCGTTTGACGATGATGACGGGATCGAATTTGTGAACCATCAGCCTACCTCCAACTCGGGATCATCTGGGTTCAAGAAACCGTTGAATCCTATAGGAATGGGGTCAGGGAAAAAGGCTCATCCGTTCTTCGGTCCGAAACCTCCTATCATCGACGGACCTGCCAACTTGGAACCTCGCGAATCCATCGAGCTTGAAAGTGCTAGCGTCACTGAACAAGCAGACCAGGTGGAATTACCGACAACCCCTAGACCGCAAAAGAAAGGACAAGCCCATCCCGATCGCGTAACCCACGATTTCTTCCAATTCAAGCCCAAGCAGGCCAACGGCTCGGATGACAGGAATCTTGCGGAACCGATAGGGAAAGGGTCTAACCTTTTCCAAGAACCGAAAGAGGTTTTGGTCGGGAAACCGGGCTGGGGGAGGGATAAGGAGGATAAGGTTAGGTCGGCGAGATGGCCTTGTGCGGAGGAACAACATGTTTGGGGGAACGTGTCAGGGGAGGAAGGTCTGGGATCGGTCGTCAGGAGAAGATCATTGGATTTACCTAGGAGGGAGAGGAAGAGGTCTTTACGTGAGCATAATGAGGATGATGGGTTTTGGAAACGAGTTTATCCTCGGGAAGAGAAGGTCGTTCGGAAGATGGAGAGGAAGGGGCATGTTGAGGAGGGAAAGCGGGTCAAGGTGGTTGATACCGCCATCACCGAACATCCAGCGATAACCTGTTTGGCAGAAAAGAAGAAGAGGGAAGTTACGGGTTCGAACAAGCTTTGGACGGACAAGTATCGACCTATGAATTCGAGTCAGGTCTTGGGTAACGAGATCCCTAGCAAGTACCTGACGGATTGGTTGAAAGAGTTGACACTGGGACGAGAGGAGAGGCATGTTCCTGGAGGAAGCAATCGACCGGATACGAACGTTACCCCGAAGAAGAGAAAGATCCTGCGTAAAGTCAAGAGGGAGAGGAAGAGGAAGGTGAGAGAGGACGATTGGATAGTCGATGATACCCTGGATCCGATTCAAGATTACCTGAGCGCGGATGGGACGGATTCGACGGGAAGCGTGACGGATGATGAGAATCAAAAGGATTTGAGCTCGGGGGTTTCGGTCTACCCTCCCTTCTCTGCTCGACTTTCGAACTCTATATTGTTACAAGGACCTCATGGGTGCGGGAAGACGACTGCGGTTTACGCTGCGGCGTCGGAATTGGGGTGGGAAGTGTTTGAAGTGAATCCGGGGACGAAACGAAGTGGAGCTCAGTTGAGTTTGATGGTCGGGGAAGTAGGGAAGAATCATATGGTCGGGAGAGCTGGGCATGGGCATCATCAGCAGGAACCTCCCGCTGCGAGTGTCGTTCCGCAGAAGGCGAAGGAGGAGAAGAAGAGCGCTCTGATGCAGGCTTTCAAGCGGGTCGCCGGGGGAGGATCGGGATCGAGTTCAAGAGGTTCGTCAAGGGAACGTCCGGATCCTGCGGATGAGAAATCAGGGTCGTCAGGGTCGACCGGATCGCCTATCGATCTCGAACGACCTGGGTCTGTTTCGGAAGGGGAAGGAGGGTTCGGGTTCTTGGCTCCTCTGCCTGATCGCGATCATTCCCACGACCCGAGCTCGAACTCGAACTCGAACCCGAATCAGCATCAGATCCGTCAATCGCTGATCTTGTTCGAAGAGGTGGATATCCTGTACGAAGAAGATCAAGGTTTCTGGCCTCAAGTGATTGAGATCATCGCGAGCAGTAGGCGACCGGTGATCATGACTTGTAACGGTGAGCCTCTTCTCGCGGGATAAACGCCCTCTTGACTAATTGGTAACGCTCGAATGTGAACGTGTAAATCGATTGGATATACAGACCTGAATCTGATCCCCTTCGAGAAACTCCCACTCCAAACCACACTCCTCTTCCACCCCCCCGCCGCTCCGCTCCTCACCGCCTACCTCTCGAAGATCGCATCGTTGGAATCCCAACCGCCCAGTCGACCATCCAACAGCGCTCGTGCGTTCGACAGTGCCCGCGCACTAAGAGGAGCGACGTATCGCCCCGCAACGGACCTGGTCCTACAGATCCCCCTTTGTCCGGGGTTCTTGAGGGAGGAGAGGGGTGGGGATTTGAGGATGGGGTTGAGTGGGATGCAGGTTGGTTTTGCTGGGGTTATGGATGAGGGGGGAGACGAGCTGGAGCCGGGGCTGGGCGAGAGGGAGAGGGAGAGGGGGTGGGAGGAAATGAGAAGGGCTGTAGAGGGGAGATCCGTCGTTGATCTTTACCTCTCCTCATCCAGCTCACGGACTTTGGAGGTCCGTCATGCATTATTCTATTCTACCACCTACTCTGCTAAAAGACCTTCCCAAACTGACGAAATTTCCTCGTACTTGTCGCATACAGGTGATCGAACCGGATACCTACCGTCGGACGGGGGACGACGAGGATCATCCTCACCCGCTAATGAAACCCGTCCCACGAGCGGAAGGACCGGTGTTAGCTGGGTACACGAGGGAGGAAGAGATTGGGCGTTCGGTCTGGGTGGGGAGTGGGAATGGGGGAGAGGTTGAGGATGAGGAGGCGTGGGTTGTGCGGGGGTTGAAGGGGAGGAGGTCAGTCGGGGTTTCTTTGATCGATTTGAGAGAAGGTTGGGAGGGGAGAGAGTGGTAAGGGATGGGGTGCTGATTTGAAGAATATTCTATGATAGGGAGGATTTTATGAGGAAGACGTTACCTTTCCTAGACCCTATCATCCCCTTGGACTCCCACCTCCTTCCTAACCCGGTATTATTCACGACCTACATCCCGTATATCTCTATCATGGTGGCCATCGACGATCGACTGGAACGACTGGACGCGATGGATGCGGCGGAAGGAAGACCGAGGAAGAACCGGAAGACGGGGAGGGCGATCAGGTTGAGTAGCGTCATGGGTTCCGGTCGTGCGGGGAGTTATGTGAGGCAGATGAGGGGGACGGAGGAGATGGGGGAGATCGGGTTGGGGGCCGTGAGGGAGTGTCGCTTGGATATGGAGAGGTTCGAGGTGCCGGTCGAGCGGTGAGACGCGGGCTAAGGGGTAGGTGCGGGATTTGGACCGGTTCGACTCGGAGTTGGTGCCACGGGTCGCTCTTCACCTGGGGAACAGTACAGAGTGTGGGCTGAGTGGTCTGAGCTGAGGATTATCTGTTGAATGGATCTGCCGTCGTCGTCGTCGTCGTCGTTGCCGCTGTCGAGATTTCGAGGTTTTGTGAGCGATTTTTGCGGGAGAAAGGGAAGAAAGGAAAGCGATTTGCCGCGTAATTCAAACCGAACAACATGTCATTTCATCGTTCCAATTCATCGCAAAACGTCGGAAACCACCCATCGACGACCAGTTTCACATCCAAACACTCCACATTCCCCTGTACCACCACACCGCACTCGCACGCATAGTCTCCCCGTTGAGAGCGAGAAAAAACGACCCAGAAGTCGTGATCCTGTCGTTGTCGAGAGATGTCACGATACACAGCCTTGCCCGCCTCCAACGGGTCTCCCGTTCATCCTACCTCGTCTTCATCCGGGCATGCATCTTCGATGGGGTTCTTGAGGAGTGGTGGTGCGGCAGATGGGCCTGCTGGGACAGGGGCGAGGTATAGCGGTCGGACGGAGATGGATGCGGCGTTCGATGGGAGTGATGACGATGACGACGACGACCTGGACTTGGACAGGGATCCTGCCTCTGCCGATCGACGGGGGTTACTGGACAAGAGTGATAGGAGGGAAGAATCTCAGTTCAGGATCGGAGGGGATGAGAGCGATGAGGACGAGAACGAGCACGAAGATGATACTTTGAACAATGGGGAATACGATGACCCGTTACGCAACGGACGTAGGGTCCCTCAACCGATCGTATCCACCGTTCCATCACAGACGAGGGAAGAGCAGGCAACGCAGGCAAGGATGCCAGGTTCGTATGATTTCGACCGAGATTTCGTAAGTACCTCCTCTCCTCTCCGCTCAGGTCGGAATCCAAATCTAACACCCCCCCTGCCTCGCAGTTCCTCCCCCCAGCTCCACCCCAACCTCCTTCCTCACCCCCACCCTTCTTCACCCACTGGTCAGCCAACCCAGCTCCGGATAATTCAAACGGGATCATCCCAACCTCCACCCCCGCCTACCCCCCCACTCACCCCTCCCACCTCTCCACACGGCTAGAACTCCTAGGCTCTCTCCTCCCCTCCGTCTTCCACCCGCGTTCCCGTCAGACCCGGGGGTCGAACCTCGGAGGAGGACATACCGGAGTCTTCGCCAACCTCTCGGCCCGACCTGATCTTCCTCATGCACTTCCCCGACCGGGGGAACAGGAAGGTCCAGAATGGGTCCCCGAGGTGGAGGGGAAGGATGTACCGCCCACTTATGAGGCGGCGTTGAGGGATGCGGTGCCTCCTTATTGGGAGACTACCGTGGTCTTGCCTAGTTCCGGAGGGCCTTTTGGTTAGTCACGGGTGATCGCTTGACTGTTTGACTGAGTGGTTTGACTGATCGATTTTGATTTCTGATTCTTGATTTTGATTTTGTACTTTTGTTTCGATACGGATAGGGACGATGATCTCTAGTATGACTGGGGATGAGATCTTGATCGATGGGATGCCCGTTGGGAACTTGTTCGCTTTCGCTTGGAACAGTGAGTCGAGGGTTTCGATGATTGGGGACGCACGATCGGTCGGTTGATCTCGAAACGGGTTCGGTTTTGGTTTTGGTTTTGATAGTGCTCGTCAGCTTGTCTTTCCAATTCATCGGTCAGTCTCGATCAGAAGTTTACACAGAGAGATGGCAAAGTACGAAAAGCTGAATCTCAACCCCCTTTGCTCCGACTACCAGGCTTCCTCCTCACCTACGTCCTTCACACGACCCACGCAGCGAAACACGGTTCCCGTGCCGGACTGGGGATAACGCTCATCCAATACGGTCTTTACCTCCGTGGTCGAGCGGAACAGATGATCAAGACGGGTCATTTCCCCATCGACCCCAACGATCCGTCTTCCGACCCCAACGTGGACCCGTTCGAGGATCTGGAGACGTTGAAGCAATATTGGGCGCCCGGGTTCAGGACCCCACCTCATTGGTCCTCCGATGGGACGGTGGAGATTCCTAGTTTCAAATCGCCAGAGGAGGCAAAGGAGTGGGAGGTTGATCATCGGGGGTTGAACATGACCATGGCGGAGATATTGCAGATGCCTACTGCGAAAGAGGTCGGGCAGGCGAACGAATGGTTGAGCTTCATCTTGATGGCCGTCGGTTGGTTCTTGCTCTTGACCAGTCTCGGAGGGTATTGGAGGGTCAAGAGGTTTGGTGAGTTTTTTCAGCGCTTCGTTTGGCCTCCCGGGATCAGAACATTCAGCTCATACTCGTATCACGCAGAAAACCGACTCCGCGCCGCACAGAGCACAACGGAAGATCCTACTTCAGAACTAGGCAACCCCGTCGACCCAGAATCGAACGATCCTCGGAACAGAGCGTTCTATACTTCCCGAGCCACTCGCGCTTTACGATCCATCCGCGAGATCCGAACTCAGATCGGCGGCTCGCTTTATTACCTCAACCTCCCTCCGCTCGCCCGTAGAGGCCATCATGACGACGAGGAAGAAAACGTTGCGAGACGACGAACCGCACCTGGACCAGAGGATGAGGAGGATGGGGAAGCTTTCATCTTGTTCTCCAGAGAGAGGGAGATGGATCGTGATCCCGAGATGGAAGATGGCGTGGATATCCCTGGGGTCGCGGCCAGTCAGGGGTTGACCACGGAGGAATGGAGTAGAAGGAACTTGTACAACGGTTGAGAGGCGGTCGTTTATTTTTAGTATACCCTTGAGTCACGTTCAGTTGTAGATAGATGCACACATAAATTCCCTATTACTCGTACTGTTCCTATCGTGATTCATCCGTATGGTTGTGGTGCGGCAGCTGCTGCCCTTGCTTTCCTTGCAAGATATCCGCTGCCGTATTTCTTGAGCCAAGGTCCGGATTGCATCTGAGAAGCGACTGGTCCCCTATCTTCATCTTCCCTTGCTCCATGATCTCAGCGTTTTGGGGTTGACCGTGAGGCCCGCGGTCGTCAGCAACAAGGTCCTCAGTATTGACAAACTGGAGCAACATGCGGTCAATTTCGGTTACACGCCTTGAGTTTATGGCTATGTTCGTCACTGGCCTGCACGTCCACCGCCTGGTAATGGAAAGTTTCTGACGATCTCATATCCTGCCCATGAACCCTCTAAAAAGATGCTAATGGATGTAATCGATTCGATGCATGTCAAAGTAATCCACTTGGTGTACTTGCATTCAAAAAAGGAGCTCGGATGGAAGGATGGAGGGTCAACGATATTGGAGATGATGCCGCACAAAGAGAATAACAAAGGAGCATCTCTCCTAACCCGGACCAAACCGAATGTATCGTAAAAGATATCATCAACATGGGCAGTTTTCGGCAGTCGAAATCTGCATGCTTTTGTCCCATAAAAGCTTAAAAGCTTCCGATTACAATCCAACAAGCCTGACATACATGTAGATCATCAACAGCTAAAGGCAAGCCACCAAATATTTTTACCAATCACTAGCGTGTGTACGATCACTAGCAGCCGAGCTGATGTGGCGCGGGGTCTCATCACCGTTTCTGAATGCCGAAAGAGGCAAGACGGCCTCATCGTGGACCTCTCGCTTGAGGTAAACTTGGTCTCCCTGCAAGATCGATATATCACGTAAGCCAAACATTCGATGGAGTGCGTGAGCTCGTCTTACCTCGAGCGGGGTAGTGGAAGAGATATGAGACGAGTTGAAATGCTTGCTTAGACATGCAAGAGCAGTATCAAAGTCGATATGTCTGCGATCACATATGCTTCAACTTCAGGGCGGAAATCGAATCCCAATTCCGTGAACTCACGAAGTTAGCTTATATCGAGGTTGAACAGATAATGTGTGCCGAGCTATCAGACGTAGAGATGATTAAGTCTAGAGATATTTGCGTGACGTTAATAAGGTGAACTCACCATCCACGGAAGAGTCGAAAACGGCGTCCGAATGCGCTCCTTCCGAAGCGGCAAGCCTGTATCAATACCCTTGTGAGCAATAGTCCGAAACGTAGCACAGGACTGACAAACCTAATTGTGAAGACTTTGTTACCAGAACCAGTGACACGTTCGTACAGCTCGACTGGGGCAATCACACAGAGCGTCAGAATCTTGAGGTTCCAGCAAGTCGTGCGCTGAGTGAGGACGCTGACTTACGGGTCAGGTGGCTGGCATAATCGAGATGCGGCAGTGGCACGTTCAAGAGCGGTAGCCCGGAAGTCAGCAGAAGGTGCATGAAAGTTTGGATATGCGACTCTCTGTTGACGAGGGATGAGCACAAGGTGGAAAGAGCGGCAACAAATGAACTGACTTGGTGAAGAAGAACTGTGCAGTCGAGCTGCTCGTCTCTTTCGCTTCGACCAAGATTTCCACGATCTTGCGAAGCAACGGCAGGGAGGTGAGGACACCGATTTCTTCTTTGTCAGCCATGTCGATCCCGTATTCTTGAGGTGCTACCAGATCGAACAACGCTTTGGCGCGAGCGTACAATTCGTGAAGACCTGTAAGACCGTGTTAAATAAGCATGGATTCAACGGATTCAACCTGTTGTGTGCTCACGTCGGTCTGGGTTGGTTTGGCCGTCCTGTGTCGTCCTTTTCCCATCCGGGTTGAAGATGGAGAAAAGGAACTGTCGGTTGCTGAATGAGAATCACGATGAGCCGGGGATCCATCGATCGTTATCCGCAGTCAACTTACTGAATTCCATCATGCTTCAATGAATCGTACAACTCGGAAATCTTGCAAGGAGATTCAATCAGTATTCATGCCCAGACATCGAATCATCAGGACTCACTCGAGAAGGATCAAACTTTTCGATCTTTTTCTCATCAAAGTCATCGAACATTTTCTGCCATCGCTCATATACGATACGAGCGTCGTCTCCTGAACACCAACGTTGAGGCAACATTTTGTCCACAGCTCCTGACTCGAAGTTGCGTCGCATGATTTCTCTCAGTTCGGACATCTGCTGGACCGTTTCCTGTCATCGATGTTGAGACGTCAGCTTCGATCGAAACTGGTCGGTTTCTTAGCCTTGAGACTGATATACCTTCACGACTTCAAATGGCTCCTTTTTCAGTGACTTAGGCCACGCCAATTCGGGCCGTTTCTCACTCTCGCCTGGACGAAGCAAAATCTAAGAAAGATGAATGCATAGGCTTGAGATCAGCATCTTCTTACACAGGCCAACGACTCGATCCATACCTTTAGCTTCTTTTTGGCTTGATCAGTCAATTCCTTCGCAGCGTTGTTATCGTCGAGCAGGTCTCTTCGTTGAATCAAGTGCTCGATCAATGGAGTATTATCGTCTAGTTCCGGCTTGCGCAAAGAAGCCGCCATGCCCGATCCGACTGAGGACGACCCAGAGTTCTCCTTGCCCAGTAAAGCGCGGGCAAAGATCTCTGCCGTGTTGACGACACGCCTCTCGGACGAAGTGTAAATCTTGACATTGTTCAGAACGTCCTTGTCTAGAGTAAGGGACAGAGGATCAGTATACGAGTGAAGAAGATGTTGACGTTATTGATTGCTTACTCATGATCATCAGATCCTGAAGAAGTGCCGGATAAAACCTATCAGCATGATGATTCCACATACAGATCAAACTTGGCTTACCTTCTTGAAAGTATCCCCGAGATCTCTAGCTTGATATCGAGCGGCGTGAGTACTTTCACCGCCCCACTTTACAACGAGCTGCAATTTCTCGAGACCCTCTGGTATAGCCTCCTCGTCATCCATCTCCTCGGGAGTGGTACCAGAGACTGAATCGTTCTGCGGATGCAAGGTCTCCCGCTTGGGTGCAGGAGGATCGTTTGGCTCGAGGTTGGGAGAGGTCACGTTGGAAGGCGGTCCGACGTCAGGAAGAGGAGACGCAGCGCCGCTAGGACCTTGTCCATCTTTGTCAGGACTTCCAGGAGCTGGCGTAAGGGTAGCACGAGCCGGGGTAGGCGTAGTCATGGATCCAGACTCCTCGATCCACTCTTTGACCCTCTCCCTAGTCTCAGTCTCAGTCAGCTCGCCTTCCTCATCGTCCTTCTTGTCTTTCTTCTTAGACTTGTCCTTCTTCTTGAAGAAAGCAGGTTTGAGCTGAGCTTTGGTCCCGGGCAGACTCATCTTCTTGACTAGCATATCCTTAAGCTGTTCGAGCTTGCTGACTGCTTCAGGTGCACAACCAGATCCAAGAGCCTCGTCTACGGCCGTGATGATATACTTTAGTTGACCAGGACCACGAAGAATGATCTCCTCCCGATAACCACGAAGCAGGCGCAAGAACGGCTTGGTCCACGCTTGATTGGCTGGGAAAGAGAACTTGAGTTTCATCTTAGGTGTACGATCGGCATGGCGGAAGACTATCATAAATAACGAGAATCAACAGACACGTTCCAATTCAGGTCTGATAGGACTTACCAGTGATCGTGGCTCGCAAGGTACTTGAACTGAGCACAGGCTGCTCATTCTTCGGTTTGTTGACGGAAGCGCCACCGGGAGCAGCGACGATATCGGCAAACTTGCGTTTCTTTTCCCTAGCCGTCTGACAGACGTTTGACAGGATCTCTGCAGCCTTGTCTGCGGTATATAAGGTGTCAGATTAGCTATAACCAATCATACGTGTTGTGCGTGTATACTTGCCATAGTAGGACTGTTGCACATCTCGGTCATCAGCGTAATCCTTATGTATGGAAAACTTCTCAACTCACCTGGTTCCCCTTGACGAAACTCCAACCATTGACGTCAATGATCAAACTCTTCGTTCCGCCATCCTCCCTAGTGCATCTAAGCAGATCAAATCCACAAACCCTCTGCCCAAACGCCTCCACGATATCCTTCGCCCAGCTCCTCTCATCCTCCGAAAGCTGTGTAATGAATCGAGTCTCTTTACCGTCCGCATTACGACGGACCAGTCCATCAACTACGGGAGATTTACGGGTCTCAGCGTGTGAGAAAGTAGGTCCGACAGTGTAGATCTTGATGTCTTCTGCGTTATCTACGTTGATAAATTCTTCGTAGATGAACGAACCGGTCGTTCTGGGATGGATGAGGTTAGGGTCGAATTCGGAACTCTTGTTTCCGACCTATCATGACACGAACAGTACTACAAGTTCAGCTTCATGAACCCCTGAAAAGAGAGAGTCGGCCAGTACTGACCTTCCTAAACAGCCTCCTACCCCCTCCTCCTCTGAAGTAGATGTACACGTTGTGATCCTCCCCATCAACGGGTTTCTCTACGAAAGGCTTTTCCAGAACCTTCCCATCTACGATGATCGCATCCCCATCTTCTCTCAGAATGACTTCCTTACCCCTAGGGATATTTCCGAATTTCTTGTCCCCATTCTGAGAACGACCACGCGATTGGACCCAACGGTCGGGGATGACGGGGGGACCCCAAGCATCTTCTCCTTCAGCTGATGGACCGGGGAGCACGAGACCTAGATCTCTTCTGACTCTTTCTCTTAGATGGCCATTGACCCTTGGTCCGCCATCACGAGAGACTTCGGCCCTTCCGGGGGTGGGCACACCGATGTGATCCAAGATTGCCAAGACCAAACGACGGTCCCAGAGTAGGGCTTGCATTGCAAGAGAGTTGATGGAGATCGGAGGAGGACGGGTTGGGTTAGGCAGTTGAGTGTAGGCTATGGCTTTGGGTAGAGGGAAGTCGGTACTGAAGAAAGAGATAAGGACGTCTACTGGAGGCCAGTGAGTGATATCTACGCAAATGTTTAACTCGATCAGAATCACAGCCATCTGAAAGACTGTCTTTGGGATGAAGCAGCAGACTAACCTTCTTCGAGAATGACCATATCCCCAAACAACTTGACAACAACACCCCCCTTCTCGATCTGAACCAATCGCGTCAAAATTTCCCTCATAGCCTTGCTCCTGGCTTTGATATCCATCGCACATATTCCTAGAACGACCGGCTCTTCATCCAGCCTGGGCTCCTTGCCAGAGGGAGTGAGAGTCTTGGAGGAGGAGGTACTCAAGGAGTCCTTGTCTTTCTCTAAGCCAGATGAAGGGAGCGCAGGTCGACCGAGGAAATCGGATTCTGTCTTTTTCCCTCCTGGAACGTTCAAAGGAGACCCTGATCGTCCGATCGGAACAGAAGGTCCGTTTGTGCCTGGAGGATAAGGAATCGCGAATTGTCTAAACCCTGAGCCTTGTTCTCCATTCGCTCCTTGGTTCTGGCCGTTCACGTTCGTTCCAATGAAAGAACTGGGAGGAGATATCATATTAGGAGATGTAGTACCCAGAGCTCCGATTCGGGTGGGGACTGCTACATTGACAGGGTTATTTTGAGCGGGTCGAGTGGAATTTGGAGTGGTAGGTCGGGAATTGCTAGAGGGATTTCGTGTGGGAGACATCGTGTCTCTCCAGGAAGAGCTCATTATGCAGCTGGCTCAGCAGTTCTATATGCAGGGTGTTAGGTGTATATTATGAGACTGCTGCCTGGCAGGACTGGTCGAATTCTCGAGTCGAGAGGAATGAATCATGTGAACTGAAATCGAGAAGATAAACGTTTCAAATGGTAATTTCGCGGGATCTTATGACGAAATTGAGCATCGACGACCTGATGTCCTAAAATCCAGATTGGACCTTGTTGTAATTCCACAGAGTCAATCAGAAGGTACCGAAGTGGTAGCCATGACTGCTGTGAACATCTTCCAACCAAACCCATCCCTCTCCTACCCTCAGTTCAACACCTACCGACTCTCCTCTCTTCCCTCTTCCTCCCAACTTACTACCCATTCGCTTCCTTCCCAGTACGTCACTACTGCCTCCAGGGTCGCATCGGGACAGCCTCTAGGGTTCAAGGAGATCCAATCTAGAGTAGGATGGGATCATCTGGCTGCTGGAACGGATCAGAATGAGGTCTGCTACGTCAACGAAGGGTATGAAGTCGTTCAAGTTACAATCGAGGTTCGCTTTTAGTTAATTCTTTACCTTATAAGTATGTGCTGATTCATCTACTGAATATCAACAGGACGATCTTCAACCCACGTATAAAACCTTAACTTCCCTCCCCATTCCTCTCTCCTCTGCCGCCTCCAGCTCAAGCTCTTCATCCCCTACGCCTGAATTCCCTTCCCTCCTCCCCCTTTCACTCGCCTCCACGTCGACTTCATCTCCACTAAGAAAGAAGCTTTACCTAGCCTCAGCAGGAACCGGAACTTTGTATCTGCTCGATCAGAGTCAGAATCGAGATGGGGATGAGTTACCTGTGGCAGTACAGGAGAAGGACATCCCTCTTCCAGGTTCTTCAGAACCTTACCCTTTTCTGTTCCGAGCGGTCCATCTTACATCGGAGGACGACCAGAAGTGGGAAGTAATCTTAACCCGGACCATTCGGACTCCTTCTGAAGTAGCCACCGGATCAGGCTCAGCTTCGAATCTCAAGCTGAACAAGGAAACTATCTCGTATGAAATCGTTTGCTTGTGCCTTACCCTCCCCGCTCAAGAGGGAGTGGACCGGGCGGTATGGGATCAGAAGTGGGTCCTACGAGGCGAAGAGTTTCCTACCACTTTCTTCTGCGAAGGCGGAAGATGGGTTGTAGGAGGTGGAAAGACATTCGAGCTACCTTCATCCTCGATTCAGACGGAGGGAGGAGCTGTTCAGACCGAGGCGACCACGACCGACGAGATGACTCCCGCAAGAGATCAGGATAATGATGGAAAAGAATACCCCTACTCTTGGACTCAGACAAAAACCACAATTTCGGTATCCTTTCACCTGCCTTCGACTCTTCAGCCTAACAGAGATGTCATCTGTCTTCTCCGTCCATCTGAGCTGATCCTCTCGGTTACTCCTAGGGGCGATGAGGTCCTGTCTCAAATCTTACGAAAGTTTCTACATCAGGCAGGGAAGGAGAAAAAATTCGATTGGTGGGACCGAATAAATAGAGAAGAATCTACTTGGACATGGACAAAACCCGATGGTCAACCCGCTTACGGTGTCTTGACGCTAGAATTGGAAAAGGCTAACGAAGGGGTCAAGTGGCCCAGTCTTTTTGCTCCACCTCAGGATGACGACAAGGAAGAGATCGAGGTCCCTGAGACACTCTCTGACGAGGATCTAGGTTTTATTCGATCGAGTTTGGCTGGGCTGCATCAACCACCTTCTCCACCTAAGAACAAGTTTGCGGGATTGGGACATCCTTCTCTCCACCCGTCTACAGCAATCTCGGGAAATGATACGGCTCAGTCGTTGACCCCGAACGGAGCAGCTCTTCCGGGGTTGTTGATGGAGGAGATGGAGGATGAGGATGATTGGGATCACGGGGATGATCATATGGACGGGGGAGAATTTTCGAGCTTAGGATCGTCTGGGAGTTCGAGAGCGGGGAAAGAGACGGTTTTCACTTACCTCGAGCCATCTAGCTCGGAAGGAGAAGGCTGGAAGACCGTTACGTTCAGCAAGACGAATCCCGTTTCCGTTCTATCACGACCATTCACCGAATCGGCAGAGGCTACCCCTTCAGGCCTGATAATCAAAGCACACGTCGATGGGCATCTCTACAGACCCCCTCAATCGACTACAGCCGTCTCATGGAAACATATCTCGACTAATCCAGCACTGGCTTTCGTGCTGGCTTCGAAGAGAGATTCTCAGTTTGTCTACCATCACCAATCTTCCGAGAGCTCGAGCGCAACGGTATTCGCTTTTGAATCGCGACAGTCAAACGGATTGGGTGGTAACTGTTACGTCTATTGGCCTGTGGATGATGAGGCTTATGAAGGAGGGAAAAGCAAAGCGACAGAATCGAAGCAGGCAGTGATCAAGTTCGGAGAGGGAGTCGACATGGGGCAGTTGATGGGGATAACGATGATCACGCTACGGTCTGGAGCGAAAGCAATCGTCGGTTTGGCTGAGAAGGCCTTGGTCGTGTTCACCTTGTAGTCGATCACTGCATGCATCAGCCTAATTAGACTATACATCCAATCTTCCGATCTTTCGATCTAAGAATCGACCAACAGGTGACAAGCAGGTAAGAGGCCTAAGAGGATCGTGTTATTTCCACGTCATTCGATAAAACTATTGATATGGTTTTTGACTAGCGCGAGAACTGATGTCTCAGTCCTCGTCCTGTGTTTCCCGCCAGGCCTGTGCTCGAAGTGCCACGCAGCTATGCCGGCATGTTGTGAGAACTCGCGTGGCCTGCGGATACAGGCGGATGCAAGCAGCGCGAAGTCATCATCCACCAGCCAAACGCTCCTTGGCTGGATCGTATATAACTCGGCAGTCACTTTCGTTTCCCCCCTTCATCTTCCTTCGCCTCTTACTCTTCCTCACCAACCACTTCCTTGCCACCTCGCAAATACTTCTTCGCTCGCTCTCCAGCTCTTAACTCGATACCTCGACACCCACTCACACTCACACTCGTTTACACAACAACCAACTATCAACTTCATCATGTTCAACAACGTCAAGATCTTCACCGCCATCCTTTTGGCTTTCACCCTCTCCGTTTCCGCCCTTCCCGTGGATAACAACATGAACGCTCGTTCGGTCTTGGTCTCTGGCGATGAGCACGATGGTCACCACGATCACTTCGTCAAGGTCGAAGATTGGTAAGCAGTTCGACCCCTATTTTACGCGTCGTGCATTGTTTTGATTCGATTCTTCATCGCATACAGCTTGGCCTTAACGCTCTTAACCTCGGAAAGAATGGTGGTCGAGGAGGTCAGAGCACTACCGGTAACGCTATGGGAGGTGAGTTAATTTCCTCGATCATATTTGCCGATCAACCGTTTTCGATGTTGATGTTCGTCCATGTTTAGGTAACGGTGGTGGCGCCGTCGCTGTTGCCCCTGTTCTCGTTGCTGCTCCCGCCGCTGCACCCGTTGATGTCTATCACAGCGACGCTCCTGCTGCCGCTCCCGCCGCTGCGGTTGCTGAGCCCGTCATGATGGACTGCGAAGGTGGTGATGCCTACACGTAAGTACATTCCCATTATTCCCGTTCTTCTTATGATCCTGACACGCAAGTTCTCTACAGTGGTTCCGCTGGATCCGCTGAAGGTGGAGACTCGATCACCGCCCAGAAGGGAATCATCAACGCCAACCTTCTCAACTTCGGTGCCAACGGAGGACGTGGAGGTGCCTCTGGATCTGGATCTGCCACCGGTGGAAACTGCCGCAGGGCTCTCTGAACGTAGCTATTAGCACACTTCTATTAAATTGTGAACGATCGTTAGAACATGTTTGAGATGATAACGTTGTTTAGTTCCGACTTATTTCTTTACGTCCACTTTCATCTTCTCCTGCTCGTCGATTTGGTTCCTTCATACTGACTTTTCAGTACCGATAGTCTCGACACCGCTCTTTGATCTTCCACTTAGCAACCTCATCTTATACATTGCAGCAACGTGTGAGTCGTTCTCATTGTCGAATCTTAGAAGCTGAACCCCGAACACGACTAAAATCATGCAGCCATATGCAGCCGCAGCGAACCGAGATCATAGCGGGTCTTTTAGCCCAGATCAGGTTACATCTCCCTTGCTCCACCGGATAGACCGTTACTCATGCATAGCGTGAGTCGTGAAGCCAAGTAAAATCTGGGATATCGATTGAACGGGAAAGCGTTGACAGGCGTGTTTTATCCAAAGGTCCTGTATCATCGATTGACGTTGGACTCTGTGTCTAAGCCTTCGCCTGTGAGCATTCGTTTCATTGGACATCTACTTCAATTTACAACTTGTCGCTCTTCACGCTTTCGTCTTCTCATCCGCTGGAGCAAACTCGTGTATCGTTCGGATGACGAGATTGATGTGTTCCATGAATCCGTTAGTTGCCAGTCTCAGCAATCTCACGCTTACAGCTGTGTATGTCCTAGTATCGCCAGTGAAGGATCAGCAAATGGCTCAAGGAAGACCTGAACTCGACTTACACTTTGAGGACGGACCCGTCGACCTCCATTTTCCTCTCGATCAGGTGAGCGTTCAACTCTCTGTCCACCTGGATAGCCCTCTTTGCGATATTCGCATGAGCTGCATTAGCAAATGGAATCGAGATCGTTCTGGCTCGAGCGATCGAACTTGGGATCAGGTCTATTGGATTGATATATAACGTACACTACATGCTCACGCCGTATGCTCCGATTTGGGCTTTGGGATAGCTTTCAACATCCTCGTCCAAGCCCTCTCATACTGTGGAGCGGCCTGAACGGCGACTCCCAACTGTTCCGCACATTCGAGTGGGAAATCGGCGTTCCGGAGGAGTTCTCGAGCGAGGAAGATGACGTCCGCTTCGTCCTTTTCTAGGATCTCGTTGGCTTGTTTGGCCTCGGTGATGAGTCCTACCGTTCCGACCTGTCGTGAGGGTACTCGTTTCAGTCAGCTCCGCTCGATCCTGGGCACAAGGCTAGGTACTTACCAACAACCCGGGTACCTCTTTCTTGATATGAGCAGCGAATGGGACCTGGTACCCTGGTCCGATGGGGATCTTCTGACCAACAAAGTTCCCACCCGAACTGACATCGATCAAATCGACGCCTAGATCCCTAAGCTGTTTAGCCAGTATGGTCGTCTGACTCAACCCCCTAATCTCCATCAAGTTCAAGTTCAAGTTCGAATCCAGTATCAATCGACCATCCCGACCCTCACAAACAACCAGACGACAGACTGACCAAAACCTCCATTCCCCCTCGCCCTCGTGATCCTTTACGAACGCATCATCACACCTCTCCTCGCCCTCGTACCAATCCGTCGCGCTCACGCGAAAGAAGAGCGGTCCGCTCCATTTCGATCGGGCTATCTGGACGATCTCTAGGGACAGGCGGAGTCGGTTTTCGAGGGAACCACCGTATGCGTCTGAACGGGTGTTACTGATTGGGGAGAGGAAGTCTGAGGTGGGGTTAGGTGGGTTAAGGTCAGGGTAAGCGAGGGTGAGGGTGATGGGACTGGAGATTGGGCTTACTATGTAACAGATAACCCTGGTTCAATCGAAATCGGAATCGGAATCGAAATCAACCTCCCACTCTAATCACATCCTAGCACACCTCATCGAACCGAGACCCCAACTCACATGTGCTCCATGAATCTCGATGAAATCGAACCCAGCTTCCTTAGCTCGATCGACAGCCACTCCGAAAGCTTCCTTGAACTCGTCGATCTTTGCCAAGGTCATCTCTTTGGGAACGGGGTATGAGGGTGAGAAGGGGATGGGGCTTGGGGCTTGGACTGGAGGGAAGAAGGGGGTCGGATGGGAGTAAGGGCAGGTTACATAAAATTGAATTGAATTGATTCAGACCCAGGTAACGAGGATGAAAGAGCGATGAAGAAAGAAGACGAACCATCATCCGCCCACCCCCCTGCTTCCTTGGCAGCAACGAACCCACCCTGGGGTACATCACCTCCATTCTCCTTATCGTAATAATCCTGAGCACCGTTTTGGACCCAAGGACTAAGCGTGCTAGCTTTCCTACCCGCGTGAGCTAGTTGGATACCGATGGGGACTCGTTGAGAGTGAGAGAATTGGGCTATGCGCTGGAGGACGGGGACGTGGGTGGGGAGGTAGATGCCTAGGTCTTCTGGAGAGATCTGAGTGGGTAGGGAGTGAGGGTTAAGAGGTGATGCGTAATAAGTCGACCAGACGAAAGTGGGTGGGGGGAATGGGGACGTACTCGGCCTTCGGGGACGACGGCAGTTGCTTCCATACAGATCGCTCCGATTCCTCTTGCAGCGTAGGCTCCGATATGGACCAGGTGCCAATCCGTTGCATGACCATTATCAGCAGAATCTGATTGCAGTATAGTCGAATCCAAATGAGTCTAGGACTGAGAAGGCAGAGATATGGAGCTCACATTGACACATGGGTGCCTATTCGTAAGCAACATCGAGCAATCTCTCAACAACGAGCTTGACATGGCACGGGACATAAATAGACACTCACAGCCATCATTCGGTTACTAAACTTGACACCTCTGATCTCCAGTGGCTTGAACAGCTTTGGAACGTTGCTCTCTTCATTCTGAGGGAACTTGGCTGGGTCCGGGATGACGCTGCCGATAGGATGAGCGGGATGAGGGATGAACGAGCGGGTGTAGTCGGGGGAGGAGTGGGAGATGGCTGATGGAGGAGCTGTGGGCTGAGGAGACATGGTATAGAGCAAGGACGAGTGGGCGAGTGGTCGCTGCTGGGAACAGCTGCGAGGTCAGCGATTTCGACGAGGAAGGGTGGTCATTGATTGCTAATTTCGATGATGCGGCCTACACCGAGAATATCAACATCTGGGTGGAAATAAGCTTCACAAGCGGTCTTTTCGGGTGCACATCATGTTTCATCTGCACACGTGTCATCTGGATTCTACCACACTACTACTGCTGATAGGCTCCCCTCATTACTTGTTGGGGTTGTTGCCTTGAGGGAACTTGGGAATCAGCTTTGTGCCCAAGTCCTTGAAGTCCACCCGCGTCGGATGGAAGACTGGCTTCTTGTCTGTAGCGGTAGAGCCCGCGGCTTCAGAATGAGATCAAAATTAGTTTCTCATTGCTAATAACCCATTTTCGTGTGCATTGACCTACCTGAGGATTTATCGGTTCTAGCCATGCTAAGAGCGGTGCTCCAAGTACTACCGCTACCGATGGAAGACTTGTCAGACATAATCGACTTGTAGGTTGTTCTTGTGGGTCTGGTTGAGGCGAGGTAGGTGTGATTGATATTGTTCCTCAATCCAATTCAACCGTCTTTTTCCCACATTCTGGCTCGGTTTATATAGCCCATCCAGAGCTGTACAGTGGCGTTAAGACGGCTTATTGTTATGGAAGGAGGTATGCAGTTGCGATAGGGGTAACACCTGTAAGCGAGTTGACTTGCACGTTTGAGCGATTCGTGCTAGAATGACGATTTGGAGGAAAAAGGAAGGTAATTCGAATGTGCTAGAAATTTTCGTGGAGGAACGTGTGATGCTGAACCCTATCCGTGAACGTTATTGACTCTTATCGACAAGCGGCCCTCCAAGTAAAGAGGAGTAAGGGGGACGGAATTGTCGCGCGTGAGTCGCAATGGCGACTCGACCGTCAAGGTGGAGAGCGATCTTTCGAATGCAAAAATAACAGGAAAAGTAGGGAGGTAAGTCCGATCGATATTCAGATATCACAAATGGTAGAGTGGTGAGAAGCTCGACAACGTCTTTTACAAACAAAATCGCTGGGAATACGCGCCACATCCGTCATAGAGAAATCGATCATGAGATTGATTTGTTTCCCATTCTGAACTTCCTAGGAAGATACAAGCGGGTACTATGGTCGTAATAGACCTCGATCCGTTTGAATCTCTGCGTAGGCGATCTTGTCGGCCCACCATACGGTATTCTCCAGAACTTCCATATAATCACTGCCGCGCTCCAACTGTGCCAACTCTAGATACTTCGACTTGGCTTCATCGGCTCGATCTCTCAAGTTAGTTTGAGCTAGCTTTCTAGCAGCATTTTCTGATGGCTTGGTTGTAGGGTAGGACGATATGAGGAACGCTAACAGATGGTATAGATCTTGAGCTTGCAATTCTCCACCCTTCCAGCTTTCGGGAGCGTCGATATGATCTGGTACCGAACGGTCCGGAGAGACAACTGAATTCAAGTAATCTTGAACGGGTACGGGAGCCGTCCCTAAAAGCTCGGCATGGGTTGACATCGACGGTCTGGCAGGTTGCGTGAATGACTGAGGGGTGTCTCTGTCATGGGTGGAAGTTGTTGAGGCCGAATCAGTAAGAGGATTAGTCCCTGCGTAATACTCGTCCCATTGTGCCTCTGTCTCGTTCGCTCCCTCCTCCGAAATTTGGGTTATGCTGCCAGATGAAGGAGGTCGAGTTTGAGTCGACCTATTTGCAGAAGGGCTGGACGAGAGGCTGCCTCCTGCAAAAACTGACAGCCTCTTTGGAACCTTCGTCCGGGTTACTGGTCGCTGATTTGTGGCAGAAACGCACTTTCCCGAGCCGGACTAGAAATCTCTCGATCTGGGACCCATGACGTAGTGCTATGCGAGCTTCTTACAAGGGGTATTCGATTAGGACAGCCTTTTCGATGAATAAGGGATGAGTGGTGTGCAAAGGGAACACAAGCGAGAACGATCACGTTTTCGCTTGCTATATATACATTCTTTACTGACTCCGCGCCACATGAGTGATATGGTGAGAAGTGAAAAATGACGACAGGCTTACAAAGGAAGATGCCCTCGATAAGCCGTCGCGCAAAGAACAACTGGAGCACCACAGACGCAAACCAAACGCTCTAGCTACCTCTTGTTGCGCAGGTACTGTTTATGGTAAGCACGTGTATTCTGGTTTTGTCGATTCAGCTCTCACGATCCTTGAATCCACTCGGTGAGAAAAGGATGAAACCTTCGGTGCAACCCACATCTACTGAGAATCTGACCAAGGTTTGTCATCTCTCGTGGAAACTGCTCAACTTCACCCTGACGCAGACCGCTAACTCAGGCAAAAGGTGGCCAGTCTCCCTATCACGATGCTAATGATCGTCGCAAAAGCCGCGGGCCAGACGCATTGAAAGCGCCTTGACTATCACTCAGCTCACATCCTCATGAAACAATTCTCAGTCAAGACCGTTCTGACACGGTCGGATCCTGTCCGTGCTGATTTCCACAGTTCACGAACGTAGAAACAGTAACTGTAGAGCGCGATATAAGCAATTAAGCATATAGCTTAGCATTTCTCTTGTGGCCTGGCGGACATCAGATTGGGATAGTAATGAAACCGAGTTCTTATAACCGCCGGGCGGTACAATACTCTAACATTTGATTTTATTTTTCGCATAACATATCACAGTACTATTCGCATTCCGGCATGTTCCAAGTTAGATATGGTTGCTTGCCCTGCTCCAACAGATATTCGTGGATGGTCTTTTCGTGTTGGTGGACCAGTGTGATGCATTGGAGACTCGTAAACGTAAAGACAGGGTCGGAAGCTTCTCCGTGTTCTTTAGAATATGTTAAAACTTCACGTATCTTTGTAGATGTATTTGAGAGACAGTTTATAGCGTCCTTCGATCTAGTTGGGACGGCACTCCCTCCATCTGCTTCGAGCTTGTCCATCCATTCCTTTTGTTGGGCAGTGGAGGAACGAAATAAGGATATGCATTGTTCAGCTTCTTTCTTCATCCCTTCGTGATATTCCTGCATCCCACTTGGTGCCGAAGCATATCCTTCAAACAGATCAACGCGTCTCCTCTGAACTTCATCGAGTTTCAAATCCTCTTTCGAGACGTCTTCACCATCGGCTGGCATGGTCGACTCGAGAGACACGCTCGAAGCATTATCGCTGGCGAATTCTCTAAGACTCGGATGTTCGTCGTCTGTCGTCCCCGTGTATTGAGTACGGTCCTCTTGAGAAAGGGAAGTGGATGACATGGTGAAGCGGCGTGAAGTCACGTAACATATACTTGGTTGCAGCCTTTCCAGCATGACAGGGGTAGCCCTTATAATAGTAGCGACAACAGTGGAGTGAGAGACCCATGATTCTTAGCCACTGCACTCCAATCGTCAACCAAGCTTCTGCGAACAAAGGAGCCGACGATCGTTATGACATTATTTTCAGGGGTGACTTGTGACGATCATCGCGTTTTATTACTTGTAACGATGCACGTGATTGATGAGGATCAGAACGAATAGGAGCTTGTCAAAGGGCTTGAACTCCCTTGTTCCCTCTCGTATGTCTTTGCCAGTTCTGAGAATCGATGCCATACGATATCGTTCGGCTTCTTGCTAGAAAAAGGAAGCGATTACGTAGTATAAGGTATAGACGATGTGCAGCGTGGCGCACGTGTGCCAAGTGTCTACCAGCAAGCGGTCAGCGCACTGCATCACCGGCAGATCTTGTCAACCCGATTTTGTGAAGTCTTCGTCCGGACTTCTATCACTGTATGGGCAGAGAATGGGCAAAGAGATTCGACCGTAGACAATAAATCTCGTCAAACGGGGATCTTTCTGGCGTGTGGCATGGGCATGTAAGGGTCAAAGGTCTTGTCCCCGCCTTCATTACCTTTTTCACCTATGAGCAAGACTGATTCGTAACCCCATGAGCTAGTCGATAAAACCCCTGAATGATGGACAAACACGATCTCAAAACTGGATGAACCCCGACGTCTGTTACTGGTGTGACCGCTGATTATGAAGGCTAAGCATTAGGCGCTACGCCAACAGACCCGAATTTCCAGACATATGCAGGGATCTCGCTGGCATGATACATCAGATCTCATCTCGAACATCAACAGGAACCTTTCTTCAGGCAGTCCTTTTCTTCCTAATCTTACAACGCTACTGGCCGCTAACAGAGAGCAGACCGCCGCAGAGCAAGTAACGATCGGAAAGATGCCGACGCCGCTCGCCTAGCCAGTCGTGCCGGTACTCCGAGACCCTCCTGTATGAGCACTGGAACGAGCCGAGCCGGATCGTTTAGAACTACCGGGAGGTTTGCTGCTTTTGCTGCTCGACCATGACGTGATCACTTCGTGGAAAGTCTGCCTGAAGCCACTTGACCGGTTTGTTGCAGTGTCACCCTCTGGACGTCGTGTAGATCTGCGATGATAACCATCTTTGAATTTGTCACCATCAGGGCCTGGAATCATCTTAGAGCGTTTATTCTGTTTATCCTCTTTTTTTGGTGTTGAAGAGGGCATTGATGAATATCGTTGATCTAGAAGGCGCGAGTGTATAATCGAGGTCAGAGGGGTGAATGGTGGAAGTATGGATCTTACAGCGTGCACGTTTCGATCGACATTTGAAGCGAGGTTAGTGTACCCTTTATAGTTTTCCTGACGTCAGAATCGTCATATGTCTAGAATAGACGCCATAAGGGAAGGTGACGTCTTCGATTTCAACAAAGGAGTCACGCGGTCGTCACCTGATCAGCATACCAACGCACTAACTCCTGCTGTGAGGGGACGAGGCGATTCTTAGGATCGCCCAAATCACGCCGAGAACAAAGCAAGGAAGCGACGATATATGCATTCTGCTCAATGCAAGGATTTTGAAGGTGTGAGTGCACATAAAGAATCCAATCGACTTTCGAAAGCCCTTTCGCTTATCGTTGTCGTACAAGCCATGCATCCTGAAACAAATCAGCCAGACCGTTTCTTAGTCAAGCACGTGTGAGTTTGATCGCCACACTGTGCGAGTGCTTGGTAGGCCTTTCAGGAGAAAGTGAAATAGCATCGCATTGAAGCGTTTATACATTGCGGTATCATACCTCTCGAGGAGCCGGTAGATCCGGTGCCGGATCTACTGGGCCATCCGTTCCGAGCTTTATCACTACGATCGTGTCTATACCCCTATACCCCCCTCAGGGACCTCACCTTCCGCAGGCGCAATTCCATCTTGTTCGTTTTCCTCGCTTCGACTTTTTCCTTTTTTGATTTCGAGTTCAGCCTGCAGCTCAGGTTGAGGTTCAGAATCAACGGGGTGCAGCAGAAGGTTCCTGCTCTAGTCCAGCGGGTGCAGGGGAATGTTCCTCCTCTGCTTCGACGGGGGAAGCATGAGTCTCCTGCTCTAGCCCTGCTGCTGGCTCCGGCAATGTGACTTCAGATGGCACAACCTCGCTAGAAGAGACTAGTCGCGTCGCACCCTCGTCTCGACCAGCGCGAGACTCCCGCGTGTGCCGCTTTGCAGACCGACGTCGATCATTCCGTGAACGTTTCGATGATTTTTCAGGTCGGGCTGGAGGTGCGCTTGTTCGAGAAGTGTGGCTGGAAGAGCTCGAACCAAAGCAGCACGAAAAGAATGAGAAGCAAGAAGACGGTGCCGACTCAACAGTATGGTTTCTTCGGTACCGTACCTCATACCGGCGACGACTCGTCGACCTCCTACATGAAGGAAGATCTCCGGATTTAGAACTTCTGTAAGACCGGCTATGTTCTGTCTTCGTGTCGGACAAACTATTGCTCTCTCTACTGTTGGTGCTGGGATGTTCTATGCTCGCTTTCGAGCTGTGGCTTTGGGCTAGCATCGAGAAAAGAATCTCTCCTTTTAGTTGAGAACGATAGGTTAAGTTACCCATCTTCGTCATGAGCAGGACAGTAAATGTATACTTATCCTACCTGATTGAGAGAAACAAACTGGAGTTCTTAGATAAGTGCAAAGAACGAGTAAAGCTAAACTCAGACAAAGGAGGATTCATTGGTCGGCGGAGATGATGAGACTATGGCTGTTGAGGATCCAGAATTCTGTGCTCATGTTTGGGCTTGTAATGGCGGGAAGCGATGATCGTGAATTTCCCAAACTTGTTTCGATATTCGGCATGTAATTGGTATATCATATGCTTGTCATGGTCGAACCGATCAGATCATTCTTCTGATTTCTTCTTCTTGTCCTCAGCCTAGCAAACGATCACAACGTCAGAATAAGCACCAAGACAGACGATCTATAATGCCAAAGAGGAAAATTGCTGCTTACCTTGACGATCTGTTCGGCCGGAACGCCCTTTAGTGGTCCTGCTTCTTCTATGATCAAATCGCGCTATCACCCGAAAAGAAACCCCAAATCAGATCAAAGAGCCCAACCCGAAAGGCAGGAAGAGGAAGGGAAGGAAAATGGATACTGACAACCTCTTCCCAAACATCTCCCTGAATGACAATCTCATCCAACCCCTGAGGGTTCTTACTAACGCTCGAACCCGTGGCGAAACGATTGGCAAAGAACTTGGCCGCCTTTTTCAGGTCGATCGAGAAGGCTTCGAGTCCGTGGATGGAGGTGAGGGTTTTACGTTTCGTTCGTTGTTCCCTTTTGATCGTCACCTTTGCTGCCTAAGGGAGCGAACGCCAGAAAAGGGAAAGAGGGAGCGTTAGCATATAGAACATAGGAGAACAGAGAGGAGAAGAGGATGGATGACGTACGGCTTTCTTTTTCTTTTCCGTTTCTGCCTTTTTCTCTGCCTTTCGTTCCGCCTTGTCCGCTTCGGCTTCGAGCTTCTCCTGAGCGTCTAACGACAGAGTTCCGATCTTCTCTTTGATGGCGTCTACACGATCGAGGAGGAATCAGTCGGAAGTCTTGAATTAAATTGTGCAAGCCGTGCTTACCTTCGCCATAAAGCTTAGAGAACAATTGAGGGTCTTGTTCCTCCAACCAGGATTTACATTTTGAGATACTGCTACCGAACTCGCAATACTCTACGGGGAGGGAACAGACATTACAGTAGGTTACTGTGACGGGCTTTGTGGATGGTCCTGCGGCTGCTGACATGTTTGATGTGCTGGTGAGGCAAATTGAGAGGGAGATCCGAGATTACGGAGAATGATCGGGAAGAAGTGAGTTGAGTGTATTGGAAGGTGGACTTGATTGTGATAAGGTTATTACTCATACACGTGGAACCGTTGTTACACGTGTATTTATCTGTCCATATCAACGCATAGACTGCTCATTTCATAACGCATATTATGACGTTCGTGGAATCGTTCATGTTGCCTGACCGTCTCATCTCGTGTTCAAAAGTCGCTAAGCCATCCACCACGGCGACTCCAGGCTACAGGGAACAGCCATAATACCAGCTCATAATCGGAACAGGAAGAATAGCTGAAAGAGACCAACTCGAAAAATGTGGCTGACAGATGCTCAGAGTAAGCTGAAAGACCAGATTACGTCGTGCAGAGATCGTCTGCTAATACAGCTTTACTCTGGCTTTGCATCGCTCTCTCATTTCTTTTTCAATCGGTGTTGTCACTCTACTTGATATAGAAATCGGGATCGCCCTTATTGCATTTGGGATGTTCTTCATGTTCCTAGGTAAGCGGCAAGACAGACATGAGAGCCTAGCCAGCTTGCTCATCTATCACATCCACTCTCGTCATCTAGGGGTCATGCTCTTCTTCGATGGAGCGCTCTTAGCACTAGGAAACGTAAGCTTCCCTCTCCGGTTTCCCCTCGCAACAGGGCATTCTTGCAACTCGTCACTTAACTTTCGTCATCTCCAGATCTTGTTCCTTGCGGGTCTACCATTGATCATAGGCCCAACAAAGACTTTCTACTTCTTCAGTCGGAAAGAGAAATTAAGGGGGACGATTTGTTTCTTCGGAGGAGTGTGAGTCTTCTCTGCCCGGCGAACAACGAGAAATTACGATTGAAAAGATCTTTGGGTATAGGATATTGGTCTTCTTCAAATACCCTATTATTGGAGTGGCAGTAGAAGCTGTAGGATTCATGGGTCTTTTCGGGTAAGCATTCCGTTCCATCCTTTTCTTGTTTCCTCTCCTCTCTTTCATCTCGGAATCACAACTGACGGTACTTCTGTTCTGACGGGATGACGAATCCATCCAATTCGATTCAATCTCATTCTGCAGTGATTTCTTCCCCGTCATCCTGAACTTTATGCGTCAATTACCTTTCATCGGGACTTTCCTATCGTTGCCTTACATCCGAGGGGTAAGTCGCTTCCATACCGCTTCGACGCTCTTACTGAAAAATCACGATTTCAATCGATACTGATTATCCTTGAATGCGATGTCAGGTGGTTGACCGGGTAGCGGGGGTGAGACAGAGTGCGGTTTGAGTCGCATAAGAGCTTGGGTTTGGGTAGGATAGGATGTGGGATGAACATGCATTTATTGATAGCTGGTGTGGGTCGTTAGAGATATACTGTGAAAGAGAATATTCTGGGAGTGGTTCGAGATGGCACCATTTCGGTTGGCACAATCATTCTTATTTGTTGTGTCGAAAGCGAAATCTAAGAACTTCTGCGTAGCACAGTGGTAGTTGCACCGAGCTGTTATTAGATAACTTGCAACTCGGGGGTCCGAGGTTCGAAACCTCGCGTGGAAGAACGTATATAGCGTTATGTTCTTTTTGATTTCTGAAAGCGTTGATATTGGAGCGCATGCTGCAAGTTAGGCTTTTGAAGGTGATCTGAGGGTGCGGTTTCTCTCTTAAACGTGAGATAATTACAATCGGATAACCACGATCGTGAGGCTGCTGTGGTGTACCACCGAAATACCGTCAAACACCGAGACCTTTGTTCAGTCCCTGAATCTCGACCTGCTGGAGCGCTCACTCGCGCTGGTCACAAGGCCTTACGCAACTCCTTCGATTTTTCGTATTCAGAACAAAGTCTGCGGTAACAACAAGCTCACTTGACGCTGTACATCATGGGGGTCCCTGAGTTGATGGTGTGTCATATCAATACATATCGGAGGATGGACTGGGACCCCCTCTGCTCAAATTTTAACAGGAAACCTCGATGCCGTTGATACATCAACCCTTTTTCTGATTCTCTTTGCAAAACGTTCGCACATCGAGCTCCGGTCGAGTTGCAGCTCAAAAGCTGTCCGAGTAATCGGTAGACCACTTTGCATTATCTGAAACGATAAACGGTCAGTTCGTTGCAGACAGAGCAAGGGGAACATGGGTATGACTTGAATCTAACGACGGGTCGGAAATGACTTCAATCAGGCTGTCAAGGTTTGCTTTTCAGTTCATCCGTCAATTTGTTGTTGTGAACTCAGTCTCGAGAGCAGTGATCAGAAGAGCAGACGACCCACCGAGCCAAGTTTCTACCTTCGTCTGGATTGACATCACTGCTATGCATGAATTGGAAAGCCGAGTGGTCAATGTCCAGTGAACGGCGCCCATGTGCCTTATCGGATTCGTTGAAAGGGTAAGATACCTGAGCTTCATATTCGAGCGTAGTTGTCGGTAATATTTTGGTTTATTGTAAGCTGATTTAGTTGGTAAGCAACTATCCTTAAAGCAAGAGGTTAAAACAGGATATGATCGCCACCATACTCTGGACGATTCCACAGGATTATTGGTATTTCCCTTCAGATCGGCAAACCTCCCACGCGCATCATCGAACGTGAAGATGAACGCTGAGTTGGTTGATGAACGGCTAAACGACTGTCCAGTCTCTTGGAGAATAAACGTGGCGGGATCTATCCATGCGGATCGTTCCAGAGTGGTGGGGTACTCTGCTATCTTGGGACAATATCGATCTAGGATTGCGATCGGTTTTCGTTTCCTGGGTTCGGTCGGGGATAATCAGAACGGGATAAGCAGAACGGTATGATCCATGCTGCAAGTACGATCAGATTGAAGTGATCAGCAAACATCGCGGGTGTTTTGTTGAGCCGCGTATTTATAGAATCGCCCGCAGTGCTTCAACTGATAGCAAGCAGCTCTCTTCTTAAATACGCAAACAAACTCGAAAAGGAACAGACACCCACGTAACGATGAATCAGGCTTTAAAGGCCCGCTCTAGAACGAAACAAGGGGTCTCAGGTAGAACCAGAGCCGGGCGCGCGATTTTTCCCGCTTGGCGAATGTTTCGATGTTGCAGATTTGGAGAAAATTTATGCGATCTCTCAAATCGTCATGTCGAGCATTCAGAACTGCTACCATATATACAAGGTTCAAGCCACAAAGGTGAGTGTCACTACCCGACATTTAACCAGGTGTCCAGCTCCGATGCCTTGCAGGACTTGTAAATGACGGACCGAATTACGCAATCTCAATTCAATTACATTGCCGCTCGTTTCAGTAAGTGACCTTGACACATCTCATCTGTAAGTGCGTCGTCTCTGGCAGGTAGGTGCCGGGCTTTAGGCAAAGCTCGAGACGAGGCCAAAAAGGGGACGTCAGCTCTCATGCTGTCAGACTATGTAAGCCGTGTTTCGTCATATGGCGCGAACTCGTGATTACTGCTGCAACTTTCAAGGATCCCGAATCGATGTACGCTGGTCTCCCATCCATCATGACTGAACAAGAACCGAAATCGTAGAGCGAAATCATCTCATCTAGCTCATTCAGCCCGTTCGTCAGGGTAAAACAAGCTCATCGTATTCCTCCAAGCGGCCTCCGTCAGTACCTCCACTTCGACCCCCTTTACTTTCGCAACAACATGAGCAACCTGTGTGATCTACCCCATTCGCAGAAAACATATAGCTCATCAGCTTGGAAGTCTCCCGAACACTTTGCAAGGATGAAATACTTACATCGCCCGGTTCATTACGCCCCTTGACTCCTTGTTTCGGATCGGCAGAGAATTTCTTGGTCTTCTCGATCCCGTTTGTGAAATCCGATAGGTATGCGTGGGAAGCGGCGGTGCTCGTTATCGAACACCATGGAGCGTCTCCAGGTGGATTCATTTCGGTTAGCAAGCTTCAATGAGGAAGGGAACGATACGGAGATTCACCTGTTTCTAACACGATCCGATCTAGCGGGATGAGTTTGATCAGATCTAGGTTCTCCTTGGTTTTAAGGGAACAACCGTTGATCCCGATAAAAAGCCCGTACTCCAACTAACGCATGATGTCGTTCTTCAATCAGTCCCACTGGCTATTTCTAGGCTAAAATGGACAGGTAAAAGAGGCACCTACCATTTCCTTCATCTCCACCTCGGTCCCGGTGAAACTGTGAACAACTCCCCTCACCCCCCTCCCCCTATTTATCCACTCATCTACAGCCATCTCCGATTCCTTTTTCCAACCCGTTTGTCTGAATGCCTTGATCAGGTCCACGTGAGCATCGGGGTGACGGGAATGTAAAAATAAAGGAAGAGAGTGCGTTTGAGCTAGGGATAGGAGACGAGGGAGATGGGTTGTTTGCGTTGAGATGGGGGAGTGGGAGAGTCGGTCGTAGTCTGTCCGAGGGCATTGAGTCAGTAAAAGTCGGCTGAAAAGGGAGAAAGGATGGA
The DNA here is from genome assembly GCA_001600055.1 of Filobasidium wieringae. Lineage (NCBI taxonomy): Eukaryota > Fungi > Basidiomycota > Tremellomycetes > Filobasidiales > Filobasidiaceae > Filobasidium > Filobasidium wieringae. The sequence continues at coordinate 1,053,907 of BCIV01000004.1, forward strand.
CATACCGAGCCCGATCTCCCCTACGGCTATACAACGACTGTCTTGCCCTTTTTCTAGCTCTTCCTGAATCAGAGTGCCTAGTTCAGAAAAGTACGATTCCACTCCAGCGGGGTGGGAATCGATCTCCGTTGTCGAGGTGGGGTGACAGCCGATAGTCGCGTGGAATCCTGATATTCCCGTATGGGAACGAACGATCCGACAATTTAGCTGCAGAAAATGTAGCAGCTGACAGAAGAAGCTAGGAGAGCTCACCTACCGTACTTCCGAGCTAATGCTAGTGAATCTCTAGAAGACTGAAGACTTGTACCGGTCAAGATCATTCGTTCCACACCTTGCGATTTCGAGCGGATAACTAGGTCATCTAGGTCCGCTATTTATTCATACCGAGAAGCGCCCAGATGGTCATATCAGCTGGTGAAGGTGGGTTAAGCAAGAGGAGAGGTGGTTTGCTTACAAGGATGTAGCTTTTTCCCTCGATAGTTTCCTTGGAACATATCGTCCGTCAGATTCACAGCAATGTCTATGCAGATCAAACCATGAAGCCGTAAGAGCGAGCCAGGCACATGAGCTCATCTGGGCCTTTCGAGGATGATGAGAAGGAACAAGGATACCGACTGACCTATATAGCGATGCGGCATGTTTAAAGATCTCCAGTTCCTCGGATGACACGATCGAGGGCTCTTTCGAACGGTATGAGCGAGGGGATTCAGATTTGCAATATTTCGAGTTGATCAGGTCGATAATTCGAGGTCAAACGAAGCTGAAGGGAATTCCAGGAGGTCACTCGATATGGGGTTCGGATATGCTCGATGACGTGATATCGGGTATTCGTTTTCGATAATGCATACGCAGTTTGAGCGACAGTCTCTCTGAGATCTCTGATCTCTAAATCTACTACTACTACTTCTACTACTGTCAACTGGGGGCACACATACGATGTGTGCCGACTCAGCAGATGCTTGTCGATCTCAGCCTCTGAAGACTTGCAACCCGGTTGGGTCAGGTGTTCACGAGCGACCCATCCGCTAGTGACTACCGATCGATACCACCGCCTTACCAGCCCACCCAGGCTGCTTACAATCCTGAACCATCCTGTTCATATCCTCCTCCTCGAACCTATATATCGTCAGACTACTCTCCACCCCATACTTTGCACACAATTCCACGCATTCCTTCAGGTCCGTTCCGTTCCCGCTCAACGTGCCTTTGATCTTGAGATCCCGATTGAGGAAATCGAGCCATGTGAATTTCATGTTTTCGACGTTTCCTGCGATTATTACCAGGGTGCCGTGGTCCGCTACCAGGTCACGAGCGTACGCTAAACCTTGGGGCGCATCGGTACAGATGATCACGGCTATAAAAGAGATAAGACCGGATAAGGTTTCGAATAGGGGCGATGTCGCATGGATCACTTACCATCTGGCCCGACCAACGCGCTGTCCCCTTGATCCCGAAGCGACCGTACCTCCAGGGCAAGATCCTCTGCAGTCTTGTGCAAAGCGTTCGCAGTGAGGTCAGGGGCGAGTTTCATCCCTTCCAATCGACTGATAGGAGAATCCCGCGCATCGATCCCGACGACTTTTAGTCCCTATCAACGGGAGAGGTTGGGAAAGCGAGGATCGTGTGAATGGGGATGAGTAGATGAGGTGATCTTGATGGATGAACAAACGTTCACTTACCATGGCTTTTGCGATTTGAGCACCGAGCATGCCTACTGCGCCTAGACCATTGATAGCGACGATCTGTAGAATACGTTTCAGTCGATGTTTCATTCGATAAGAAGAATACCTCGCAGAGCATTTACCTGTCCCGGTCGTAGATTCGCTACTTTCAGAGCCCGGTAGACCGTAACCCCAGCACAACTCAATGGACAAGCCTAAGGGTGAGAAGGTCGAGATATCCAGTATGTCGATTAACATCTAATAGGCTGGTAAGTATTCGTACTAGCTAGCCTCGAATCGGACCCGGACTGACCCGTTCGAAAGTCATCCCATCGGGAATCTTTGCGGCCATTCTGGAATCCACTATACAGTACTTTGCGAATGCCCCGTCTACGCCCAAGACGCCGAAGAACTTGACCGAGTGGCAGTATTGCATTTCTCCCGAGGTACAGTCCGTACAGACGCCTGTTATCAACAGCAAGGAGTTATCATCATCGTTCTGGTAGAGGTTTAGAACTGGTTTTGTCACCACTTGTTGCTCGACTTACCACACATTTCTATATTGGCCGTAGCGACCGCTCTGACACCTACGACCCATCCAGTCTCTTTCGCCCGTTCTCCTACCTCGACGACCGTTCCCGCAGGTTCATGTGATCCGGTAATAGGAAGTTCTCCCGAACTGAACTGACCCAGACCGACGAGGGTGTCCGTATGGCAAAAACCAGCGGCGCCGACTTCCAGCAGAAGCTCATACGGTTTGATAGAGCGGATGGGTGTTTCTTCAAGTCGATACTGTATACTGTAGCAGAGGGGGTAGAGTAGGATGATCTCTGGTCAGTATCGGCACGGAGGGCGACTTGGACTGGGTAGGAACTGACTCGGGTCCAGGTTGGTGTACTCGAGCTGCGAGCATCGTCTGCGTCGTCGGACTCATTTTATATTTTACTGCGCTGTCGTCGTAACAGTCGGATTGGAAGATTCAAGTTTGCAGCAGTAAGTATCTCTGTCTGATCAGGTTGTCGCTGGGAGGTCGATCGAGGTTGTCGGAGGGATTCGACGATCGAAGTCGGGAAACGGACAAGTCCGAAGATGATGATGATGCCAGGTCATTTCCTCGACGTGACATGATATCTCCAGATATAATAGTCACATAACCCAGTCAATCTTGCTACAGCGGTCAACGTTCATATCCTCGACACATTCCGCAGTATCATATAGATTCTATTCTCCCCGAAAAAACAACCCAAAATGTCTCAAATCGACGCAACCCCATCTCCTAATGCTCTAACATCCTATCACACATTCCACACCGATCTGCCCACCTCGAACGTTCCGGAAGATTACAACCGGTTCCACCCTTCACTCAAACCATCTAGTTTCCCTGAGAACAAGATCGTAGGATTGTTGGCTTGTCAGAGAGACCCGTATTTGCGGGAATTGAAGGGAGTCAAGATCACTGCAGCTCGAATCGCAAAGGTTGAGAAGAATCCGAGAAGGGATGGGGGCAAGAAGAAGGGGAAGGCGAATGGTACTGAGGATAAAGAGGATAAGCGAAAGGATGATGGAGAGGTCTGGGAAGTTGAGCTGGAGGATACAGTTCTTTTCCCGGAAGGTCAGTCTGCCCTGCACTCCAGCTCACGGTGCACAATCCTGATCCGGTTCTTATCTGCCAGGTGGTGGTCAGCCAAACGACACCGGATCCCTAACTGTCCTCAACTCCAGCTCCACGCCTCTAGAACTAAAAGTGATAAACGTCCAACGTAAAGGACTTAATGCGGTTCATATCGTCTCTATCCCCTCTTCCCTCTCTACAACCCATCCGGAGCTCAAAATCGAGGACGTCCTCAAGCCAGGTAATAAAGCCGATCTGAAGGTAGATTGGGAGAGGAGGTGGGACCATGTAAGTATATTCCCCCTTCGTCTACCCTTGGGATATTGTGGCCCCTGACCGGACGAACAAATTTCGAAGATGACTCATCATACAGCTCAACACCTCCTCTCAGCGCTATGCGAAACCCACCTCTCCCTTCCCACTCTATCATGGGCACTACCAGCTCACCCCTCCCTAGACCCCTGCTACATCGAACTCCCTCGAGGTCTAACTCAAAAAGAAATCGACCAGATCGAATCCCTCTCGAACCAATTGGTCAGTCGGAACTGGGGAGCTGACGAAGGGTTGGGAGCGGAACATTCCCTGGATAAAGAGACTGGGAAAACCACTGGAGATAAAAGAGTTTGGATCGAGTCGAGGTTACAGAACTCTTCCACTGGCGTGACGGGTACTTCTACCCCTATCACTGAGGGGAGTACGGATGTTGCCAAGGAGATGGAGGGTTTGGGTCTGAACGATGTTGAGCATGGGGACAGGGAGTCTAGAGGGTTACCGAAAGACTATGCCGGGGTGAGTGGTTCTCTGATTTGCTTGATTGACTTACAGAGAGAAGGGTATTGAAGGTTTCTTGTCTGACAGGGTGTCATAAGGACTGCGGTTATTGATGGAATCGATAGGAGTGGTGAGTCTGAATTTGACGTGAGGTCTACTAGACACTAATGCTAGGAATCTGAATCATATAGCTTGTTGTGGAACCCAGTATGTCTGAGCTTCAACCGCACTCAACACAAACCCTCTAACGTTCGACCTCGCAGTCAACCATTCCTATCCAAGATCCAAATAATGCATATAATGCCAACTACAGCAGCCAAACCTTCCCCCAAATCCACCCGTCTCTACATGCTAGCAGGCGCTCGAGCACATCGACACCTCCTCCAAACTTCCCGACAACTGACCTCGGCTTCCGTCCCGCTTGGTTGTTCCCGTCCTGAAGTCCCTGATAGGATCGCACAGAGGATGAACGCGATAAGGGAGAGTACCAGATTGGAGGGGAGGTTGAGGGAAGCTTTGGCCGTAGCCGAGGGCAAGAGTGTGAATTGGAATGAAGGGGAGGATGGGATTTGGAGAGCGGTCGTGGAGAGGAAAGAAGAATCGACCCATGCGTTTGATTTCTTACTATCACTTTCGAACGCTGCTGTCGACGCGTTAGCGAGCCGGATCAAGAAGACCTCGGCGGAAGTGCAATACGTTTTGGTACTCTTATCCATCCCGGACCCCGTTTGGGTCGACAAGACCCATGCGGCTGCAGGGACGTTCTGTCAGATCACCTCGAACCCTCCTGATCTGGCCAAGAGCGTAGGGGACGAGATGAAAGCGGGTCTGGACGGTTTGGGTGTGAAGGGACGGGTCAAGGGGGGAGGAGCGAAGGGCAAGTTCATGGGTAAAGTGGCAGGGGAATGGACTGCTAAGGAAAAGGAAGCTGCGTTTCCGAAGTTCGATCCATGATTCGGATATATAAGGTGTAGTCTCTTGTAGATGTGATACAACTAGTTTGTACTGAGATCGATACAGTCTGTCAAAGCGGTCCGACTAATTCACCCCCGTCCCTTCACCCCCACTGTCCACATCCGGAGCATTAGGTGATGCGTCCAAATCAACATCGAGTCCTAGAGAATTGATCATCCTCCCCTCCCCCATCCTCAACATACTCGCATTACCGGACACTGAGCGACTGAGGATCAAATCCAGTTCCATCTTCCTCCTCCTCCCCTCCTCCTCCCTCTCCCTCTTCTCCCTCGACTCATCCTCCTGTTCTTCCGACTTGGTCGGACCGAAGACCAACCGTCCGATCCCAGCCAACGCGATCCCCCCCAATCTCCTCCCGATCCATCCCGTCTCCCTTCCAAACGGTATCAACCCCTCCAACAAGTCCCTCAAATCGACCAGATCCCGAATATAGACAATCTTCCCCGCCTCGTTGAATTCCACGATGGTATGCAGGTGAAGCTTGTACCTCAAAACATTATGGAGGAAGGTTTTCTTCAGTGTGGATGCTAGACCGGGAGCGGGGTTTGTCTCGTGATACCGAGTAGTGGTTGTCGTTCCCATCAAAGCGGAATGGGAGATGGCCGGGGTGACCGGTCTTGAACCTGCATAGGCGCCGAGATGGACGTGAGAAGCCGATCGGGAATACGGTTGATAAGGTTGAGTATGGGTTGAGCCGGGGAGATGAGTATAGGGGAGGAAAGGGGAGGGATGAGCTGTGGTCGTTGATGCATGTGCGTGGGGGTCGTTTTCTATCGGATCTAGCCAGTCGGGCAGGAGGGAGAGGATCAGGGTGCTAAGGGAAATGTGAACGGTTGGTCTTCGGATTTTGGTATCGTGATGCAGATATCACTCACTGTTCGATAAAACCGAAATGAAATCCATCTACCAAACCCGTAAATCATCAGCCACCCCGCTTCGAATCCTTGAATACACAGGCTTCAATACTCGCCATAAGTCTCCATCTCATTGACCTCTCCACAAACACTCTGAACCTCCCAAGCTCTCCACCAATCCTCATCCCCCTTGCCCTTTTCCCTCTCCCTGTCGTGCTCCCTCGCTTGAGCGTATGGATGAGAGGAGGAATGATATCTCCCAAAAGCCGAAGTCACGGCAGGTACACCGTAGTGAGATTCAGAACGTTGAGGATGGATGGTCAGGTGAGAGTGCAAGTCGGATGAGGAGATGGATGATGATGTTGATGGGATTTGGGTAGGGAGATGTGAATCGTGATCGACCGGTTGAGATTGTTCTTTCTCTTTTCCTTTTGATTGAGTGCCGGAGCTAACGGGTCTGAGCAGAAAAGGTGATCCAACCCGATCCCAGATCTTGTTCAAGCCGTATCCTGCTAGTTTCGTTGCGTGATTGTACAGAGCTGTAGGACGGATGGAAGGGAGTTGAGTGGATGAGACTGTGTGACATAGGTTGAGAGCGTTTTGGAGGAGGTCGGTATTTTGTAACGTGAGGAGAGGAGATTCGTAGACTAGAAACAGCACAAATTGGCCATAAGAACTGTATAATCTGTCCGGAAAGACATTCGAACTCACGACAATCAGAATCAAATCTATCCTCTATAAACTCCCTGACTTCTTCCTTCCCCGCCATCCCTTCCCCGACCTCATAACCTCTATAGAGAACCCTTTGCATATCCTGTAACACCCTGAACTGATCGGGAGTGAAGGAAGATCCAGCAGCGGTCGATCGGGCTGTAAATGGGTATTCGGAGGTCGGGGAATGCATGGTCGAGGGTGCTAGGGAGGTGTAGGAACGGTGGGAACGGTGCCGTAGGTGGGATACATGGTGATTTGATTGTGGATCCGACATTGGATCAGTCGTCGAGGATGTTGGCCGTGTCGGCGAATGAGCTGAGGATGTGAAGGTATGGTTATAGATCTAGAGATGCCTCTACCGGTAATGGATGATATCATCAAACCTCAGACTTGACGCTCACCGTCGATATAGGGGCCGTTCAGATTCTCGACAATATCCACAAGACGCACGGTAGGATCAACACCAAACATCTTCTGAGTAGGGGAACAATCGTCTAGTCGAAGCTAAATCATTCAAACGAGCTGAGATTCACGAGGATGAATGAACCCTTATTGCCAATGGACCACATGCCTTGTGATATACCGGTACGCTTCAAGAATCCGCGTCCCGCCACCACCGCGAGCGAACCGCGAGATTACTAAATCGATAACGAGCAGCACACGCACAACTAGAATTCAAGTTTGTATATCATTGAAGGACAGATGATGCATTGTATATCTACATATGTCCTTTCCTACGGATACAGGGCAAGTTCGAGCGTTGTAGCTGGTCATCCCTTGTGCGGCATCTGATCCACCTGTTTCTGGGTCAAGGATTCCCACCATTTATCCCCTTCTCCCTTTAGGTCCGCGAGGTTCGTGCAGATGTCTGAGTCGGTGACCGAATTATCCCCTGTTCCCCAGTTGCACAGACTATCGCTAAATTCCTCTAGGGCCTTGACGATGTAATCGCGAGGGGTTCCGCCGTTCTTTCGGAATATCTCGAGCGTCAAGTGGCTATGTTTGACGAACAGTTCCACAACTTCGAGTTTGTCCGAGTGTTCATCTTTGGTTTGGTCCAGATAACTAAGAACCCGAACCCGTCCCTGATGAGAATGAGTCTTCTCACCGAGTTTCTTCCCAAGTTCATCTAACTCAGCCTGCAGCTTCTCGATCTCAGGATTCGCCTGCTCTATCGAGTTCTCTGTGTTTCCATCGAGAGAGTTGAAGTCGGTTTGATTCTCTGGAAAACTCAAGGTCGAGAGGAATGCGGCGGAAGACTTCTCTGTAGCAGCGGCGTAAGATCCGTCATTGGAACTAGCGTTCGCATCCGGCGTGTCAATCGATTGAAACATGATTGAGGATATGGAGGAAGTGATTTGTTGTACTCGTGAACGATAAATTGCTATCATTGATTTACAACCAGTCTGGTTCCAGCAGGTTACGTTCGATGAGTATGGCAACAAGTCTTCCGGAAAGAGGAAGAGCTGGTTACGTATCTCAAGCGTTCGTGTCTTCTTATGTATGGTAGGATTCCGTCCCTGACGTTTTCATCTAGACTGCGCAAATTATCGATAAGAAAGTAGTCAAACCTTCGGAGAGCTCTTTTAATAACGGTTCAGAACCATAACGACGGAATCGTGGTGCTCTTATTGTATTAGGGATTGTACCTAAAACATGAGACCGCTTAAACGTGAAAACGACTTTTTCCACGGATTGAGATACTGTTTTTGCAGATATATGCGCGAATTACAATTGTGGAGCACGTGAGATTCGCCAGTCTTAGTCGACGAAACGATCACAACCGTTTGCTCTAATTTCGACCATTTGTCGATTGCGGTTAAGGGATGCCATGAATGGTGTCCCATGCGGATACCTCCAAGAGGAGTAGCAGGTTTTCTAGCAGCGCTCCAGAAATCATTTCCCGGCATTAGCTCCAGGTCAGGACTACAGGCGTGTAAAGTTTCCGAGCGCGACTTGTAGACTGAGGGAAGCTCACGCCCGGTTGCGTGACGGTAAACCTCTACGCCGAGATCATGCAGCTCCAAAGCCTGGCTGAGTATCGATCCCTTGTCAACATCCAACAGGACCGTATCACGCATGACCATGTCTAAGCTTCCACCCCACACCGAGACCAATCTACTGTACTGTTCTCCAGCCTTGTTATATAGGGTGAGTAGCTTGATATAATTTGCGCGGTACGCGAGTTGTTCCTGACTGAAGGGTAAATATGCTTCTTCTTTCTCCCTAACCATGATGTCCGAGGCGTGCACCGCTTCGCGCGCTGCGGTACCATTCCATAGTTCGGTGTCTGGTCCAGCAATAGTACTAACCGCTCCAGTGGCAGTACTGAAAGCTTGAGTTAAAGCGACTTCTCTAGAAACAGAAGAATCGCTAGATGTAGGATAGATGTCGTTTTCACCTCCGCTGCCCTGCGTTACGTTAAGTGACGAGGTCCCGGCGAACCAGGATGCATCGTCAAACGTTGTGTTTCGCTCAAAAGGCATATTTTAGCTGAGAGGATGTGCTCCGAGACTCGATGCCTTCGTTCTGGTGCACGCTCAGATCTGTGTGTACACGAAGAGTGGTATATGTAAGGCTATGCGTAAGGAGAAGCAGTCTCAGAACTACATCACAAAGGAAGGCTACGAGCACCGTGAGAAATGTTTTGTCAGCAACGTACCTAAAGTTTTGCAATGTTTGATGAAGTTCATGGAAATAACATACGGCGAGTTGAGCCTGTGAGCTAGATCATTAAATGGTCAAGAATAAGCTGGCGGGGGCCTCTGTCCAAATGGCGCAGGCAGAATGCTTCACGTCAAGCTTGCGAAAGTTCGAAAAGCCGGCTGAAGATACGTATTCAGTCATTTATGGATGGCTCCAGAATGTGTGGAAAGCGAGAACATCTCAGATCTTAGTCAGATTTTCAACTAAGGAGGCTACCTATAGCCTCGGATCGGTCGCGTCCACTCGCGCGGACAACTCGTGTGTCGCGATGGACTGAGTTGAGCGTATCTCTAGCGATAAGGCATACGAAAGCTTTGGGCCACGATTGATCGAGTTGATAAAATACACAGTCACCGTTTTCGACCGTCTGCGTCAGATTGGTGACTACCATCAATGAGGACGTCTGACGAGGTCTTTGCGGCTATAGTCGGAATGCCTGCTCAAGCTCTTGCGATTCGACAATGGATAGTTCATAAGTGTTCAATCATCGTTGTAGAACTGATGGATATTCTGGCTAATGCTCAGAGGTCGGAAGGTTGTCTGTCTAGATGTGCGAAAAACAAAGGGTACCGCCCTTCATACGCGACGACGATGATCAGGAAGAAGCGATGTTGTGTACCGTGAGCAAACGGAACGGATAGACGATGACGAACAGTGGAACCAGAGAAATACACAATAGATCCATTCGCACTCTGATGTGATTCTTGGATACAATGATCCTAGTCCAATGGTCTGATGTATATAGCTTGATTCGTCTCAGGACAGTCAAATCTACTTTCAACAATCCGCGGTAGCCAGTGTATTTTCTAGCGCAACGAGTGATTCTGCATACGAAACGTCGATCCTTTCGATTTCGCTCAATTCATTGCATTGCTCTCCTATAGACCAATGAACGAGGACCATCGTGATGCGATGAGCACATGTTCTGAGGTTGAATTCTGTCTCTGGGTTGGCACCTAGCATAATTGCTAGCTCAGAGCTTATTTCGATCAATGCCGCAAACTTCGTGACTGTCTCTCGCTGCTCTGAAGCTCGTTCTGCGGGGAGCTTGTCTGGCTGATCATCCATGTCAGCCAACGTTTGCATCAGATCTTCATGAGGCTCTATAGCTGTTAGATACGCTGTCTTCGCAGCGTCGTATTGATCTCGGAGATCAGACAGTGAGGATCGCGGATTGGTTGTATCCTGTGCGGTTCGAGCGGAGAGGGCAGTATCGCCCGTACTGGTGGTGGTGGTGGTGACAGAATTGCGATCTGCAGTACTTTGTCCACCCGTGGCGGAGCCAGTGCGTGTTGGGGTGTCCGACGAACCACTAGAATCATCCGAGAAAACCCGATTTCTCAGAGGCATATTGATTTGTTGGCTGAATTTGAGGTAATAGCCAATATTCAAGACACACTCTCGAACTCTGTAGCCTGATGGTTTATATAGCGAGCGCGGAGAAGGAATGCCACGAAACAAAGGAAGCACCCGAAGCTTCAAGCCGATGAGTCTTCACTGCTAGGCGGTCGAATACCTGATGCTGGCGATCTTCGCGTGCAATGATATGGTGTTCATGAACTGAACATCATTCTGAAGAAGGGAGATGGTGTTGTCAAGCAGCTCACAAGGTCCGTGCTGATCGCTCTTCCGCGGCAATGTTCGTTATTAATGGCAGCCGAGGCAAAGTGGTCAATTGATCGATCAAAGCCAGAAGCCGGACTCGTTGCCTCACCAGAAGATCGAGAAGCGAGGTGCAGCGAGAACATACCGCCGCAGCTAATATTTCTCGATGTTATGGTCGCCATTTAGGCTGTTGCTTTCAACCTTGAACTGTGCGGCGGTGGCTTACGCCGTACAATCCTTCTGGGTATGCACCAGGCTTCTCGCAGCACCAGCGTATGCAAGAGTCCTGAGTGAGTCTATGTAGCTGATTATCCGAGCGGTACTGGTGGTTCACGATCGATCAGAGATTCATGACTAATGTAACTGAAACTTCCCAAAAGAGGCCGTTGTCCGGGTTAAAACGATTAGACACGTCATCTGGTCCAGTCCAGGTAAATGATAGTACGCGTCAACAACCGCTCGACCCAACAACCTGACCTGCATTAATAACAATAAAGGTTCAACCGGCTCGAGTTCAGGTGAACGAGTGGCGATTGGTCTGCTGTTTATCCATTCCCTAAGATCACAGAGCCCCAGGTGAGCCCATGGACAGAGCCAGCTCGTACAGACAAGCACTGACGACGACAATGACAGTACTTGCCCTTCAACCATGGCACAACCCGAGATCATGCAAGCTATCCATGACTTAGGTCGCAAGTTCGATAAGATGGAGGACAGGATGGGCAAGATAGAGCAGAAACTGGAGAAGGTTGACCGCGAAGCACAAGACAGGATGGGCAGGATGGAGGAGAAACTGGAGAAGATTGACTGCGAAGCACAAGACAGGATGGGCAAGATGGAGGACAGGATGGGCAGGATGGAGGAAAAACTGGAGAAGATCGACCGCGAAGCACAAGAACATAGTAAACAATTTATCTTGCTCAGTCTTCGAATCATTACGCTAAACATCTTGCTGAGTAGGGAAACAAGAAACGGACCAATTTAACCACCTGTATCGCCAAATGACTGCGACCAACGAGGAACTCACTCGGGTCGGAGAGAGGATCATCCAGAAGATGGATGAATTTGTCGCTGAAATGAAAGCGTGCAATGAACTCTGAGGAACGGTAAGTGGTGAATCGTGCACTATGCGATCAAGATTCCCTCGTGTTCTCTGGTCGTGAGTGCGTAACTGGGGAGTCCCACAACTGATTCTCCGAATCTTCGAAATTCCGCTTGAGCGAGGTTTAAGCAATCGATAACCTTCTGAGGTCGGTCTTGATGTCGAGAATCAGCCTGAACGGGCGATTGTGTCAATCAATGTGGCCAGGCCGAGAAACGATATGAATATATTCCGTCAGGTCCTTGACGTACAAGCAGAACTTCATTCAGCCAATATCACCACGTCAAGCTCTATCAAGAGCTGGATTCTGACGTCTGTGCAGCGGAACATTCCGCCAAACTTTCGGGTAGAGACTTCGAGTGCTCATCGTCGAGCCATACTGCATTACCGCCTCTGCGCCAGTCCAACCGCCACATGATGTAGTCGTATTGTAGACTCTTCATGCGTTCGACCCAGTCACGCGGAGCCATTCTATCGTCTTTCAAATCGATCGTCTCCAGTACAAAGTTCTCGGCCGATCTCGCTATGTCGGCAAGTCGAATAAGAAGCGTGAGGTCAATGTTGTGAGGAGAATTGCGAACATGATGACGGACGAGCTGGCGAGCGGTCGTGATCGTTGCCAGGTACGTGAGCGCATTCCCTCGAGTGACCAATTCTCGACCAAAGACATCCATGTACTCGTCCTGCACACGAGCATAGATCATTCCCGTATCACGAGTCCAGTCGAAATAGGAACTACTGGTGCTGACAGCCAGTCTTGTGAAATCTCCAACGTCAATATCGCTGGGGATGACATGGATTCGAGATACAGAATCGGGCCAGTTCTCTCGGATTCTATCGAGCGTCTCCTCGGGTGTACCGCAGCCTAGTGACAGTGATGGTCAACCTGAAATGACGGATCCCGAAGCATCTTCGAGCTCCGATCCTTCTCGAGAAACAGAACCGCCCTCGTTTTCGGAATTGATTGATGAGGGCTCCATTGAGGAAAAGGAAGGGTGCTCTGCGTCGTCCAGTCATCCATACCGGAGCGTCAGCATGGGCAAGATCATCAACTATATCCGTATTTAAACTCGGACATGATTGTGGCCTGAGACTGAATTGCTATCTCCGGCGGCAAGACTAACACCGCTTTGGATCGAATCGGCAGGGTGTTACGAAGAATAAGCTTCGAATTGGACGGAAGAGCTTCTAAACCTTGGATTCGCGCCGATTTCAAGAACCCGACCTCGCAAACACGCTTTACGGGCGCTGTTCGCTCACATTCCAGTTGACCGAGAGTGTAGCTCGCCGCCCTGAATTTATCTTTGCTCGTCCCTTCACAACCATTTGAGTACCAGAGCAGAATCGAGAATATAGTAAGTCGGGGAAAGCACCTTCGCGTTGGACGGGCGTGTTCTTTAGTCTGATCGCGAACGATATTATCTGTATGGGGCATCGACAATGTTGAATACAACATGATAAAGTAGAGGCAGGAATCGCAGCATGTTAGGTGCTGCAATGTCGTGACAAATCTATCCCAGCACTAATAATCGGGGGCCAGATACAAGCTACTCTACAGCGCGATCCTGAGCGCGAGTCTTATGACAATCTTCCAATTGCTGACGCCATTGAAAACAATCGAGGCGAAGGTCCCTGCATTTTGCCGACCAGTCCTGCCAATCGCATTCTTCCTTGCAATGCTCAACAGCTGAAACGAGCTCCTTAGCCCGCTTCGCTAGTGACTCGAGCACGCTCATCACGTGGGATTCTGCCTTGGTTGGCCCGTTCGGCAGAACGTTATACTCCGCCCTTCTCTGGCTTGGGGATTCAACGACTCCGTGTAGAGATTTTAATACCTGTTGCAGAGCCTCTTCCTCGCTGATCACGATGTGGGCCATGCGCATACGATAGTCTGGGTTTGTCTGGGAAGAAGAATGAATTGAAGAGCCGATTGCGGAAATGGCATCTAGGTTTTGCGTGATGAGACTGTTCCCAACATGGGACCATAAAGATAGCGATGATCGATCAGCTAAAGATTCTTCCATCGTTCTGGCGTCGCTATCTGCCGGGTCTATCGACGTGGCCATAGTTGAACTCAGTCGAATAGCGTGGACGTCTCGCGCTGGCGATTAAAGGTCGGATATCAGTGTTTATGACTGGACCGGACTTGGCCAAGATATAGAAAGGTGACTCAGTCAACTCCGCGACAAGATCAGTCACCGGTGGGTGACTGAGTGTTTGCCTGCATTTATGGTCGGTGAATCATGGATTTGACGCGTGGCGCGTGACTCAACGGGAGCTGCTTCTTGCTTCGACGTCAAGAAGAGCATCCAGTACGCGGACGAGAAGGATAAGCCTATTCTGGAAGCTCGAATACGTCCATGCTGTAAGTTCTCCCTTGGCGAGAAATTCTATGGCCATCTCAGGCTCAAAGCTGTTCCTGATCTCTTCCGTCTGACTCGTCTCCTAAAGTGTTCCGCGAGTTGGTTTGCGATTGGCAGCTGAACCGATAAGCGTGGTTTCCTGGTCAGCTGATGATACGATATTTCATTTGAGTTGGTAATCATGAGTTGATAATCATGAGATAAACTTTAGGAGGAGGGTCGGTGCGAAGCTGCTTTTTATGGAAAGCCGATCTCTGAGCGCACTACTTTCAGGCGCTGCATTTTTGCTCTCCACTACCTCATTCGGATCATCTCACATAGCTTTCTTTTAGCCCACCCCCTAGATACTAGTTTACAGCTGTAGCAATCAAAATGCATATGATTCTGGTTCTGAAAGCTGAGTTTCAAACTGCCGGAAATAATCGTGCATTTGGTCGCTTTTTTCGTTCCTTCCCTGCACAACAATCGTTTGACCAATGCTACGAGTTAATGTGTATGACGTGGAAGTAATCCGCATCGCAAGCGAACAATTTTTTCTACATGATTATGCTACAGATCTTGCCGACCTCCTCGTCTGAAGTCTAATCGTTGAGCTGCAGACAGATTCGGCCACAATATTGCCAGTCCTGTAGCCAACCATTATAATCGTAATGCAGGGTGGTCATTAGATGATACCAATCGACCGTCGGCTCATGCTTCATTTTTATCCGACTGAAAGCTTTATCTAAGAGTTCTTCAGCTCGTACACAGAGCGACTCGAGATGATCGACGGCTACTGTGTGTTTACACAAAGACCTTGTGCATTGCATCGGACGAGGCGATTTTGCGTGCTTCAACGACGCAATAATCAACGCAAGATATGTCAGACCGTATCGTACCGATCCACTATCACATAATTCTAGTTCAGTTTCTACTCCGGTGTAAAGTTCCCAACTGTCTATGTCGAAACCGAACTCGGGGTGACTAGTACTGATTGCCGCGCGCGTATAAACGCGCAGTCCCGTTTCCACGGGTACAATCCGAAGTAGATGTGCTGATTCCGGATATCTGGTTTGGAATATTCGTATACTCCTTTCTACCTTATCGGAGAGAATAGAGTCCTGGTCTTCGATCGAAGACGCCATCGAATTCTCGAAATTCCCGGTTGACACGGCGTTAGAGGAGGTGTCCCCGAAAAAGCTACTGAGGGTTTTACGCAAGGTCAGAGTTGTTCCTTGATCTGACATTTCGCTAAAGACTGCCGAAGGTTCGAAAAAATGGTTTGACTGAGAATATCGATCTACATATTGCAGTGTCAGTAGCTGACATAACACACTTATATGATTCCCTGCGTCTGTGCCAGCTAGTTACAGAAGAAGCGTAAGAAGACTGAGCGGTCGCAGAGTCTTGCTGCCGAGAATCTTACTGTCTTGTCTTCTTGATAAGATCTTTAGCCTTCCTAGAAGGAGTCCATATGAACGATACTATCGCATAAAAGGCTGGAACGACTGCACGAAGGTCTTCGCTTCTGGTGGTACCTGTCCTTTCAAGACGCTTCCTGCATCCTTTATAAGAACGCCCTAACTAACGACACCGCCGAAGCATCATGCTTGTCTACCTGACTGTGATACTTCGCACTTCCATGGTAAGAATCGTTCTCTAGTCAGCTGACGGATCGAACAGGTACATGACTACCGCACCGACGACATCTGAACCTATGTACGAGCGATCATGCGATTTCATCCTGAATGACATGTTAGGCCACAGCTTATGCGATTTATAGTACAAGAACAGCATTATGACATTAACACCTTTACTTTCATCTGGTTGCATGCGGTACGGTCGAAATCATGTTTGCAAGAACAGCGTGCAAGCCATTACTGCCATCATGAAGCATCCGAGGTATACGTTGGAAGATTCGTGAGTGCGACTCGCTGCGCTTGCTGCCCGGTTGTTCTTCCTAGGCACGCTGGTAGTGTTGTCGGCAACAATGTTAGGACACAACTTGGAAGCAGCTGCATCTGCGTAAGAGAAGAAGACCTAGTAGCGTATGTTCGTCAGCAACAGTATCGAAGACAAAGGAAGACGTCGCTTACATAAGGTTTACCGCCTACTCCAGGAGCGGCGTAAGATACGGCCAATGACCCGTCAGATCCGATGGCCGTACTCGTGCATTCCAGCATGCTGTCAGTGCGAGTGATCAGCATCGAAGTCGGGTCTATTCATTCAAGTTGAACTCACTTGATCACGGAGCCAGTGAAGCTGGTCTTGACGATACCGACCGAAGCATCTTGAGATGGACTTCCACGCTAAGTAAAGCAATCCAGGTGAGCTTTTCCGGGTCTTCACTGTAAGAAGGTTAGATGCTTACGTTGGTGACGACAACGATCGCTGGTCCTTTTCGGAAAGCCAGGTCGTTCGACGAGTTGGCGAGCACTTGCAAGTTGGACTGAAAGAACGTCTTGCCATTGTACTGAGAACCGGAAGTAAGAAGGTAGTTTCGAATTTGATTGAGACGCTTGATGTTCTGGAAAGTTCCACTGGATGTACTGTAGTTGCCGCTTCCCGGAACCCACATTGCTGGTCGGTTGAACTGCGAGTAGGGCATGAGTAAGCGATCTCTCTAAACAGACGTGCACGCGTGCGACTCACGGGGTCACCACTTCCAGGGTGAGCTTGTCCGATTTCCTGCTCATCACCGTAGAAGGTGATGGGAATCCCATCGCTCATGAACTGCCAAACCAAGGCGTTCCAGTTGGTCCTAGGATCGACTTGCAGACCGTGGTATCGAGGAAGATCGTGGTTACCAAGGAAGTTACCGAGAACACCGATATCCTATAGGCGGATTGTCAGTTCGAGACGCGAGCATACATGCGGTAACATTGACCTACGGGGAAAGCTTGCTGAGCGGCACTGTATATCTCGACCAGGCTGGACATGTTGAGGGTGGTTCCAGGGGTAGGGAAGAAAGCATCGGCGACTCCGTAGTAAACAGGGAACTGCTCGTGTGAGTAACTGTCAATATGTGGTCGAACGGATTCGGCCCGACTTTCACTCACGTTCAAGACGGAATCCAAGTTTCCAAGCGCTTGGTAAGAGGCGGCGACGCTGCGAAGTAAGACCATCAACATCGTGCACCTACCCCTAAGTTGACTCGCCACACTCACTTGACGCTATCAGTGTATACCTCTCCGATACAGAAAACACCGGCCGAAGCGCAGAAAGGTTTCCAGAAATCGCCCCTTACGTGTTTAGCCGCTACGTCGTACCCGTCCGTGTCAGGGACGCTTTCTTCCTCAAGCAAACATGACGTGGAGAAACTCACCATCGATCCGAAGCCCATCGACCGAGTAATCCTGAACGAACTGTTTGATCCATGTTTGAAGGGCTGCGATGACGGTAGGGTTCTCGGTGTTGACGTCGGGAAGAGGAAGTTTCTCGTCCCCCAACCAGCTATCCATCCGATCGGATCCCGTCAGTCAAGCTCACGGGCCAACAGTTCGAAAGCTAGACTGACCATTGCTCTACACTGGAAGCGTTATTATAATCGATCCAACATTCCGGGTGAAACATATCGTCATCCCTCCAAAGGATGTTAGGGTCGTCCTTGACCATCTGAGTGACATTAGCACCGGGGGTAGCGACGACGTTGTTGACGACGATATCGACCATCAGGAACATGTCCCGTTTATGAAGTTCTGCGCTTAGGTATTTGAGATCGTCAGACGTCCCGAAACGGGGGTTGAGACGGGTAGGATCTTGAACCCAGTAACCGTGGTAGGCCATCCCGTACCCTGTTCCGACATCGATATTGACTGTGAGCGTGATGATGGGATCAGCCTTTCGAACGTTACTATAGATTCTCGGGGACCGTGACTTACGACTAGTAGGACTATCAAAACCCAAACGCAAAGCGCATCAACAGCCGTCCCACTCCCCTCAACCACCCCTATTCACAAGGAAGACTCACGAGATCCATAAAGCGGTGAAACCCATCTCCTTGATATAATCCAACTTTTCCGCCAACGATCTCCAATTCCCACCACACCAGCTATCAACCACCCGGCCGCACAAGCAACAACCGTTCCGAAAGAAAAAAAAAGACGCAACGCAAGAAATGAGCGTCGGGTTGTGTGAGGTTTGAGCAGGGGAGTGGGAGGCGTACGTTTGGGATCCGTCGATACAGACGGCCGATTCGCCCAGGGCGATCCCTTCCGTTAGAGCGGGGGCGGTCTCGGTAGGAGGAGCGAATCGGTCCGTTATGACTCTATCGAACCGGGATCAAACCGAAACGAAACGAAACGAAAGACAAAGAACAAAAAAACATAACCCTGCATCAGCACCCCCACGCCGAGTGAGATCTAAACGGGACGTACTGGTAGATCGACCTAGTCCTCCATTCGTCCTTCGAAGCTGCCCATGCGATCTGAGCGGTCAGGCAGAGAGTGAGGAGGAACCAGAACGGGTTGAAGTTCGTTAGGTGGGATGGGGTGGGAGTTGGGGGGGACATTTGGGTGAGGGGGGGGTGATTAGGTTTAGGAAGTGGGGGTGATTAGGTTTGAGCGGGGGGACTAGGACGAGGGGATGCGAATGCGAATGCGAATGCGAATGCGAATGCGAAGAGATCGGATGATCCAGTCTGTCGAAATGGAGAGGACCGTCGATTATGGTGATCCTTCGACTGCGGTAGCGAAAATAACGGAAGTATTCCGGTGATGCTGGAGGAAAGAAGTTATAGCCTTGTAAAGAGATTGATTGAAGGGGATGGTAATGATCGTAGGGCGGCGGTGATAGCCAAGTAGAGAAACGGCAAGGCGATCAAGCGGAAAGCAGAACGAATTGGTTCGAAGATTGATCAAGGTCCGTGTTATGTTAATCCCGAATAGCGCGGATCTGATTGCGTGGTGAGAGCAGTAGCGGTAATAGTTGTTTGTGGTAGTGAATAAATGACGGCGAGTAGTGGTAGCAAACGAGCGTAGTGATGTAGAGAGCGTGAGGTGGAAAACGAGTGTAAAGTGCGGTGTTGGCGTGAATAACTAAAGTCGAAGAAAGGAGGCGAGAAGGGCTATAACTATTTGATGCGTGTGTGCGTGTATGATGAAGAATGAGAATGAGAAGAAGAAGAGAAGAGAGAGGAGGGCGAGTGGACGATGGAGAGGGAGGGGATGGGGGTGTTGTTGATGTCTATATAGCTGCAGCTGGGAGGAGCAGCGTTCCATACGATTTCAGCGCCATCGACGCCCGAGCGACGGAACTTTTGATCGAAACAACAAACAAAACAAACAAACAACAACATGAACAAACCGGCGCGTGATCAAGAGCGGCGCATAACCGGAACCACGCGACCGGTGGAAGCAAACCGGTGATTCCCGTGGTACCCCGCTTTTCTCGCGTAGAATTGTTTCAGCGAGGGGTAACGGCACGTTTATATCCCGGTGCCTGGGTCGGAGAGTTTCGGATGAAGCGTGGTTGATAGTCCAGTAGTGATCGAAGATGCTCATGACGTGTGTTTCTAGCAATATGTTATCAATATATCACGTGTCATACCCGTCTCGACTATAATAATAATGAATCACCCTTCCCCGGGAGAGAGATTACCTGAACATCTCAACTTTTTATGACATCCACGTTCCCTGCGATTGCCTCACCTCTCCTCACTGAAACAACCACAACCAACAACACCATGTCCTCACACAGTCCAGAACTACTCAACCTGCTCAACGTCCTCGCTTTCCCAACCGATCAAGCTTCTTATACCGCCGCAGACCAAGCTCTACAGAACGGTCTCAAACAACCAGGTCCGTCCCTCCCCGTTCCCAATCGACTGACCGCTAACTCATCCCCCTGACCACTTACAGGCGTCTACGGTCAACTCCAAGCCATCGCCTCGACCCCATCCTTATCCCGAGAAATCAGACTCCTCTCCTCCATCCTAGTAGGCCGAGAACTACCCAAGAAATGGAGGGCGAAACAGATCATCCCCGATCACCTCAAGCCTGAAATCAGAGAACGGTTCTTCACTTTCTTCCAGGAAGAAGACGGACAGATCGCACGCGCTCAACTGAGATGTCTCGTCCTCGTCGCCCGACAGGATTACCCTAGGAGTTGGCAATCCTTACCGACCGACCTGTTGGGACCGTTGAGGACGTCTTTCGAATACGTCTCCACCCACGAGGGAGAGCAGGGGGATGGGGAGAGGCGGAGACGGAAGACGGTGTTGTTGAACAGTCTTTGGACTTGGAACGCTTTCGTAAAGGAATGGAGGGGGGTGAAATTACCCGTTGGACAGCAATTGATGATTCAGGTCAGTCCCGCCTCGCTCTCTCCTTGTCTTCTCGGCCTTACATGGCAGACGATCGTGGATACTGACACTCCCTTTTTGAGAGGACAGTTCATTCAAAGCCTAAGAACCCCGATGTATCAATACCTCGATTTCTTCATGTCTCGACAACCCGTTCTAGAAGATTGGGAGTTGATGGAGAGTGCGAGATATTGTTTCAAGTCAGTTCACCGTCATCGATCTTTTGAAAGCAAGCATTTCCATCGGGATCACTGATAAACCTGTCGAGATTCTAGGATCTGCGCGAGATTGGCGGAATGGGAGTTTAGTAGACCAAAGGAGAAGAGGGTGGATGACGATCCCAGTCGAGTAAGCTCTTCTTACCCCACCTTTTCTTTTTCCCGCACGCATTCGGCTCAAAAAAAACACCCCTCCTGGCGCTCAGATAACCCAACTGGTAACGAACTCGCTAAACTACCTATCGACCCTCCAAACCATCCGACTCCAACTCCTAGCTTCCCCCTTCTACTCGACCCCACCTTTTCCTTCCCCCTCGGAACCGGCTGCGAGGATGTTACGTTCCCTGACAAAGTTCATTCGGGTCATAGGGAAGACGTACGAGGCGTTGATGCATATCGACCCGAAGAGTTTCGTCGCCATCGAAGGGACGGTGGGGGCGGTAGGGTGGTGGTGGGGAGAAGTCGCTGGGGCCGTGAAGAGGGGGGAGATGCCGATCGATGGTCAGTCTTCCCCGCGCGTGATTGGGTTTGCGATAAAGGGGATCAGGACTGACCGCGATGAACGTGACGCGTTTAGACGATGAGACGGAAAAGTACCCGAAACGGTTCATGCTCCTAGGCCTGATCTTGTTCAAAAACATCTTGCCCACTTTATCGGTCGAGCATAAAGAAGGTACGTCTTGTCCCCGCCGCGATATTCATCCTCCAACCTCCAGCTCATCTTCTCTCGCACTCTATTTAGTATTCACGGACACGTTCATTCAGGACGCTTTCAACCTCGTCGTGGACGATCTGTTACCACTGACGGAAACGGACTGGGAGAAATGGAACGATGATCCGGAAGAATGGCTCATCGATAGCTTGGATACGTCTCAAGCTTGGAGTTACGATTTCAGGGTACGTCTTTGCTCTATAACCCTTTTTTTCGGGATCGAGAAAAGATGAGCTCACGAGTCGGTCGATTTAGCCTTGTGCTGAGAGAGTCCTTATGGCTTTGAGTTCCGCTTCGAGGGATAGAAACGTCATGGAACCTCTTATCTTGCAGAAATTGCAGGACGCCTTGGGTAAGTACGCTCCGGTTTCGTTGTCGACAGACAGAGTACTGATCGGTTCTTGACACGATAGCCACACCGGCGACGGATATGACATCCCGTGTCAAGCAGGATGCCGTGATCTGTGCCGCGGGGAGGATGTCGAGAGCGCTCATGGATCGTATCAAGTTGGATCAGATCTTGGCGTTGTTATCCCCTGCCATCGGGTCTACTGAAGACGAGTCCGTATATTCTCCATGTCGCTTTTCTTTTGATCGCGATACTGACCGCATGGCTCGATAGGGACCGGATATTGAAAGCTCGAGCAGCCTGGTTGATCGGACAATGGGTGACCTCGGACGAGGATTCTGCACGGTTACAACCCGTTTGGCAGATGTTGATGCATTTGTTGACTATGCGGGGAGAGGGTACGGACCTCGCCGTGACCGTTTCGGCCGCGATGGCACTCAAGGAGTGTGTCGATGTGAGTGGACTTGTTAAAGGACACAGAGAGGGTCGGGACTGACGTTTGATGTAGCTTTGGGAGCTGGAGGTCGCGGTGTTCGAGCCTTATATCGGACAAATCGCTCATGGCCTGTAAGTGCACGAGAATCGGAGCGAGGATATGATCGTCTGACACCTCATCACGCAGTCTCGCGACCGTCGCCGAAGCGCAAACTTTATCCGGAAAGCGAGCAGTACTGGACTGTCTCACGGTACTGATAGACCGGGTCAGGGACAAGGTAAATGCTATGACTCCCGTCCTCGGGCTCCGTCATCTCACCTGCGTTCTCGTCTAGATCATGCCATACTTGGGTGAAGTATCCAGTGCGATCCCTCAACTCTGTACGTTTGGCGAGATATCCTTCCCAAACGAATTCGTTACTAACAATCTCGCTCCAAAGGGTCTGGTGCTGCGGAACTGGACGGAGAATGGCTGTTCAAGGCGTCGTTGGTGGTCATGGCTTCCAAGCTGGTAGTCGTAAGTCTACTAACCACACAACAGCATCTGCGGGACATGTACTAAGCGGGTGTGACAGGCTGCTGGATCAGCTACGGCTCAGATGTTACATCTCATCGTGCCTCTGATAGAGGAAAGCCTGACAGGTCCCGCCAAGGAGCATTTCGAAGAGGATGGTCTGGTCTTGTAAGCTCCGTCCCGACTCCAAGTGTTATGACAACTGACAGTATGTCACGATAGGTGGCAAGTGGCACTGCGCGCAGTACCTAACCTTCCTATAAACGACCAGTCAGGCTTGATCAAACTATTCCCAGGACTGCTAAGCTTGCTTGCTGAAAATCTGGATGTTCTGAGGACTACCCTTTCTTTGATGGATTCGTACATGCTCCTTGCTGGTCAAGATCTCATGCAAGCGTATGGACCGCAAGTTGTTCAAGCATATGCTACCGCCTTGAGTCAAGTACCAAAGGAAAGCGCTAGGAGCGTGCTGGAGTCACTCGAGATCGTGATCCGCGTATCTGACCCGTCCATCTGGATCCCTCTATTCGTTTCGACTGGACTGGCACAGAAGACCTGCGAGATCATTGACGATCCCAAGACGAGCGGACCAGAACTTGCGGCCTACGATACTCTATTGTCTCGAGTCATCTTGCTACAACCGACCGCTTTTGCCACCTTCGTACAAGCGTTTGCTCAAACGCAAGTCACGAAAGGAGACGTCGCGAAACAACTAGAATTGACGATTGACGCGATGTGGAGAGCCTATGAATATGTTGGAGACGTGAGAAGAAGGAAGATGATCGCTATGGGATTCGCGGAATTGCTATTACTCGTGAGTACCGTGCCCCTCCTTCAAATGCCCCTAAACTCACTTGACTTTTCGATTTCCAGGGCGAGGGACCTGTATTTGAGCATATGGAAGGAGAGTTTGGTAAGTTCGAGCACTAGTCCATCGCAGGTAACCCTCCTCAATGATTGCTCTACAGCTAACGCATGGCTCGATACGCTGGGGGAGATCAAAGAGGCTACCGGTGACGGTCAAGAGTACGTCTCATCACGGCTACAACTTGCGTCGTGATCATTGATCCCTTTCTGTCCCGCAGAGTTCTAGCTCACTGGAGTAGAGACTTTGCCATGCTCGCGAGTGATCTGGAGGGTAAGTCCGACGTTCGCTGCGTTGCAAAAGTATTCGGCTGACGGGAACATCAGGTACCGAGGAGCTTAATCGTCGTAATGCGCTCGAGGCCACGGACCCTGTCTATAGCCAAAAACTTGCCCCTTTTGTCGCCGATCGATTGACTCGAGCTCAGGATCTTGGGATGGGACCATACTGGGAGAAGCTTGACATGAACGTCAAGGCTATGTTGATGAAATACCTTTCTTGATTGACGAGGACATGAGGTTTAATAACGATGATTTATGACTTCATACGAAACTTTGTATGGCCCCTAATGCTTATGCAGTATAGATGATCGGATCCGTCGATTCGTGTGTACATTTCTATTATTGCCATTCATATCGATGACAGCAGGCTCAACAACGGCAGGCTCAACCACTACAATCTCCCTGGTAATCTCATGTACCTGTATTTGCGAACCGCTGAGAACAAGTGCGCCGGTCCCGTTGTTATACGTGTACCAATAATACTCCTAACGGTCTCGATGGAAGTGACATGGTTGCAGGATGTACATGCGTCATCTGAAATCCGATCCTCAGGAGAGATCTTACTCCTAAAGTGTGGGAAATGGTATCACATGAAAATGTCGATTCCCGCCCTACCGATCCTGTCAATCAAGCTTGCCGAAACATCTACAGCCGTTAACGACACAGAAGAGGCCAAAGGACTTGAAGATCTGGCTTGTTTCTACGAGAGAACAACACCGATTGTCAAGAGCCTTCTCCGGAAGATAGAAGTGAAACCTATTATGGAAGCTCTGGAGTACTTGATGTCTCACCTAGCAGGTCTATTCCTCAGCCGAGAGAAGATTGTGATTGAGACAGTGGGGGATGCTGTAATCAGGTCAGTGATCGGCACGCTGATCTCCACCAGGAACGCAAGTCAAGGACCATTTGAGTATGTGGCCGTATAAAGGGTATGAGCGTACTTGGCTAGCCGATGTGTGTGACCGTCCCACCCAACGGAACTGTTTCGAAGGAATGTTTCGACATTCGGGTCACTGATGGCCATCAGAATGAAGGACGTTGCGGATGAACCAGACGAATGCCAAACTAACCTTCGTCGCGTGTGTCTAAGGCGTGGTTCCTTGTTGCGCACGGTCGGTGGCATCAAAACGTTCCTGAAGGGATACGATATCCTCGTTGGCTACAGCTGGAAGATATTCGGTGAGCTTCCTTGCGCCTTCGGCCACACACTTGCCTCGCCTACAAAGCAACGGAACCTCGAACTACTTTTCTGCGGCTAGACGACATCGAGGCAGCGCGTCATCGGCGTGCCTTCCATTGATCCGCACGACGTCACGAGCTTCCAGTTCGTCAAAGGAGCCTATGACCCTCCCTCTGTCCTGCGAGATATAGACACTAGAACAAACCAGCTCTTCCGATGATAGAACATTACGAAGGAGACGTTAAACCCGCCTAGGACATTACAGTTCAATGCCATCGACAACCAGCAGCGCGAGCATGTCTGTGGATTTGCCCCTGGACGGCTCCAAACACACCTCATCGGGTATGTCCACAGTGCAATCTGATCCGGACCACACCATAGACTCCATTGCTGAGGAATCAATTGACAAAACCATACCTGAGAGACGGAAAAATGAAACGTGGATCGCAGCAGCAAGGCGGATGCCACCTAATGATCCTAGACGAGAGGAGTATTATGACAGAGCCATAGGAGAGACAGAGGGCTAGGTGAACAAGAGCTCAATTCACACCGGATCCATAGAGAAGCTTTGGAGAGTGAAGATGCGCTTTGCTCTGTACCGGATTTATCCCATTTCATTTCGATGACAGGAAGCCTACAATGTGACCTAAATTTGTGCAATAATGAACATGTGTGGTGATTGTAAATGTCAAACGAGCCAACAAATATCCGGCAAACGGGCATACTGGGGGTCGACATTGGCCTTCCAGAGATTGAACGGCCCCTCCATATTGTCAATCAATGGATAAATTTACCGAGACTCGCCTGCTGTTACGAGGCTCTGACGTGGATCTAGCCGGTCTTGACCTTTTTATCCTCGTGTTTCCCCTCGACGGGTTCCGCACTCTCCGCTCTGTTCCTTTTATTCCGTCTAGCCGCTTTCAACTCCTTATAAGCCTTGTTCTTCTCCGCCTTTCGTAATTTCCTCGCCTGATCCTTTTCCTCGTGTGCCTCACACCCATGACCCGTCAACTTTCCACCTTGGGAGAGTTTCAGGGCTTGTTCCATGTCGGTGGCCAGGCCGGCGTCTAGACCTCCCTTTGCTCGGCAGTGCGTGAGACATGCGGTTCGTGGGCAGTTTTGTGCGGCGATATTGGGACAGACGGCTTGATCGGCTCCCAGACATAAGGGTGCGTCGGGCAGAAGAGGTTGTGCTAGACCGGTAGCCGTCCCGTCTATCAGATTGGGGGAGGGGTTACATGAACTCTGTCGCGACGATCGAGTGAACCGAGACTTACCCTGCGCGATCACCCGTTCCTCACCGGTCCCGCCGGTCAACAAGTCTTCCATAGCACCGGACACCGTCGCCGTTGCAGCATTCTTGATGGCCTGATAGGTCGCCGCGGAAAGCGGTCTGACATAAGGTTGAACGGCCCAGACTGGGATCCTCCTGAGTCCGGTTTCGGGATGACGAGCGGGTGGGAAACTCTCGATCGGATCGTCCTTCATTTCCTTTTCCAACAACGGTCTGATCTCCTGCACGATCGAGCGGTAGAATTCCACGCCTCCCGACCCCGTGGCGAGTTTCGTCCGGATCTCGGTATACTTGTCCAACCCGGCTCGGAGTAATCGGAACATATGAGCCCTGATTGCCGAAGTGGACGTGGGCGTTTTGAGTTTCTCGACGATATCGAGGTAATGATTCGCAATGACCCATGAAGGTGGATGAGAGAGGGGTGAGTCTTCGGGTACGAATAGACAAGGGTTTGACAGGTTTCCCTGTCGCACGGGAGCGGAACGTCACGATCAGTTCAGATCCCGGGCAATGCGCTCGCGGGACACCCACCTCGGCGGTCATGATCCCATCCACCCCGGTCAACTCCATGCACCTATCCGCATCCGATCGATACAAGATGTTCCCATTAGCGAAGACCGGTACCTTGACCGCCCGCTTGACCGCCTTGATCTGTTCCCAATCCGCCAGTCCCTGCGCGTACAAGCGGAACACGATCAGCCCCCCATCCTCTTCAAACCCCCCACAACGACCCCTCGAACTCACCGTCATCTGACCCTTCATCTCCCTCGTGCGTCCATGACAAGTCAAAACGCTCGCCCCCGCTCGTTCCATCATCTTGGCATACTCGATGGTCTTGTTGACGTCCCTGAATATCCGGAATTTCGCCGTGACGGGTACGGAGAGGTTTTTGTGGAGGATGTTTACTGCGAGGTCGGGGTGGGTGGATGGGTGGTCAGTCAAAGGGATGGAGGGATGAGAGAGGATGAGGGAGGAAACCGGGACTTGCTCATGTTATAAATCACATCCCAATCATCCTGTAAGAAACTCCCGTAATTCCCTCGTTTAGCTATCCCTTGTGGACAGCCGCTGCGAGAGCAAGTCGAGATCGGGAGAGTCGATCGATGCAAAAAAGTCAATCGACGGGAACAAGAAATGGGATGAAACCGGAGGGGGGGGGGGCGGAGACTAACAAATTGATATCCACAGCATCGCAATACCCCTCCACCCGTTTGGCAGCTTGTAAGAGTACATCCGGGTCGTTGGCTGCGAACTGTCGGTCGGTCGCCGATCGCCGTCGAAAACAACCAAAAAACCAAGTCAGTACCCTCCAAGACCCCCAAGACGACCAGTCGATCCGTCGATCCAGAAGTGACAGGCAGAAGTGACAGCGCGAGAGACCCACCTGGACGAACAACGGCCGATCGCTTATGCTCAGATCTATCAGGGGGGCGGGGGAGCCTTCTTCCCCTGTTTGTAAGGCGGGCGATAGCGACGGTGGGCGGGTGGGCAGTGGGGAGTGGTGGGGGTGGCGATGGTGGGTGTGGTGCGGCAATGGGCAGGAGCGGGAGGAAGGGAGGAAGGGAGGGACGAAGTAGCAATTGTTCCCAGAAACGTAACGAAGCAAAACGCAATCCCAATCAGCCCCCACCCGAACCCTCACAACTCCTCGTCCAACCCCTCCCCCCCCCCTTCGCCAACCCCCTTCGCCAGCCGCTCGAACTCACCCTGCACCCGATCGAAAACCTCATTATCCATCTTGCCCTGTCCCACCTCCCTCTCCACCAGTAGCCGGGCGTGGATCATGGGTGTGTAGGTCAGGTGGGCTCCTCCGATTGGGTACTCTCGTGAGGGGGAGGGGGAGGGGGAGCTGGTGGAGGGGAACGGGGTGGATGGGGAGGAGGTGGAAGGGGAGGGGTGTGAAGAGGATGAATAGGCTGGAGGGATGGGTTGACGAGAAAGAGCTCTCCATGCCTGTTGAACGTCCAACGCGACCACATGATCTCAGCCAACCCGAGCCATATCATCCAACCCGACTGTACCAACCCATCGACGAGCGAGGGAGGACGAGGACGAGGACTGACGAGTTCTGATTGATCGACCATCGGGGCGATCACGAATTTGGGACTTCCTATACTCTTGTAGAACGCGTAGCCATGTAACTTGCTCGTCGGGGTCGTCGGGGTTGAGGTCGTCGTCTGTGATGTTGTTGGTGTCGGCGTCGGTGTCGACGACGATGCCAGCTCCAAGGCAGAGGGAACGGCAGCGCAAGTCATCCTAGTTCTGAGGAAAAGGTTGGGAAGCGTGGACCGCCAGGGGGTCAATTTGAGTGCCAGGATTCCCGTTTTTTCGGTCAGACGGGTGAGGTGAGGGAGGAGAAGGGAGTGGTGTTGTTCGATTTGGGATTGTTGGGTCGGTTGATGGGGATATTGTCACTAGAATGGAGGAGTCGGGGTGGAAGAGGGAGGTCGGGAAATATTTCGAGATGGTCGAGGAATTGGCTTACGTAATCCACCCAACGCACTACGGGAGATCGACCTGAACCCAACGTAACCCTCCCCCATCTGCCCCAGCTGTCATCCCAATTCCCTCCTCGACCGATCCGACGACGTCAAAATGGATCGTCCCACCGTGTTCCCCTTGGAAACCGCTATCCAGGGAACCCCCCATGTGCCCCGATCGACCGCCTCGTTCCATCTGATGCATATGATAGGCACGATCCTCCTCTCCCAAGGCTTCCAGGGCGTCCAGTCGGGAGCGATGGCGGAGATCGAGAGGTTGTTGGAGCTTCGTGAGTACATCGTTCCCTTGGTTGACGTCGTACAGAAGGGTCCTGACCGTTGGAGTGATGACCCGTCGACGACGTTGCCCCGGACGACCCAGATCTCAAGGCCCAATTCCAATCCGCCCAGACCCTCGCAAACGCATGCACACGCTCCCAACCGGGTTTAGCGGACCAGATCGAGTCCCTCTCCCTCGCTCAGCTAGAGTCTCTTCATCCTGATCTCTTCGTCTCCCCCGGTCATGGTCACTCGGGGCAGTCCGGGTCGTCCGGGTCGTCCAGGGAAGGACTCGGTGCGTCCGAACCGTACTCGCACCGACTCACCAGGGAGACCAAGGAACGACGAGCAATGGGGGCGGAGAGGGAGGGGACGATCGGGGGGTACTTAGGGAAGAGCTACGAGCTGGGCGTTAGGGGGTTCGGGAGGGTGGTCGGTCGACAACGAGGGGGTGGTTCTCAATTGAGTGAGTTCGGAGGCTTTGGGTCGTTGGTTTGGATCGAGGCTAGTTGGGGGAGGCTGACTACGATCCTTCCCCGTTTGCAAGGTCGATTACCATTATCCATCACCCAACAGTCCGAGCTGGACGAAGAACCCGGTACACTCTCCCTCTCCATATCCCCCTCATCTCCCTCTTCCTCTAACCTGAACCCCAACCCCAACCCCAACGCCAACTCGGAAACGCAACCTCGGATCTCTAAACGAAACAAACCCAGCTCTTCCGCTCACCCTCCGTCCCTCCCCGAAAACACATTCAACACCCCCCTCCCCCCGCCCCAGCTCCAGTATCCTAGGGAAGGAACGCCAAACGAAAAACCAGGGTACATGGGGGACATCCAATGGACCCCGAGTTTGCCGGAGAGACATAGGTGGAGGCGGACTAGGATCGTAAGTCGGGCTCTGATGGGGTCTTCTGGGGGTTTCTTTTCTGGGTCTGTTTTCCGTCTCGTTTCGGTTCTCCCTTTTTCTCTCTTTTTCTCGCCTTCTCGCCTTTTCTTTTCCTTCCGACCTATTCCTCCATCTCCGTCTCTCTCGAAGAAAAGACGTTCGTCCCGCAACTGTCGGATGGTTTGGTCTTGATCGTCATCGAGAACGAGAAGGAGGATGAGAACGTCGACGAGAAGGGGAAGGAGAACGAACGAGTACGAGGCCGAGAACGACCTCGACCACAAGATACTGTTCGATCGGTTGAACCCTTCTTTTAAGTCGCGGATGGATATATCACGGTTCTGATGGGATCAGGAATGTAGGGATGTAGGGAAGCAGGGATGTCGGGATCGACTCGCGCTTTTTCCTCACTCTTTTCTCCCCGTCCGTTACTCCCTTCCTCACTCGATCTCCTACACCTCCCTCACACGCTTCTCACCGACTGACCCCCTCTTCCATCTTCCACTCTGTTTCAGAAAGAACAACCCGCCCCTACATCGACGGAGAGGTCCAAACATCTTTCTACAAAGACTTTGCAATACTTGACTTCCTCCCTGGGTCAGTCTGGGCAGTCCGGCTCGGCCGCTGGTGGAAGTGGTCCCAATGGGGCGGCTGGAGGACCACTGGCGGGACACACACACACACAGGGAGAGGCCCCGATGGAATTGGCGCTTGTTAATCATCATACCGCTCGGCCTGGGTCTCAGCTCGGGGTTGGTACTGGTACGAGTTCAGGTTCTACGGGCAGGGGAGGGATGGGGATGGGGATGGGGATGGGAATGGATATGTCGGGAACGAGGGAAGGTGAATCCTCATCAGGATGTACCTTTGGGCTCGGATCGGTCTCCTACGCACCCAGCGGGGGACAGGGGGGGAAGAGGAGACGTTGGGTCATCCCTGGCCTTTCATCCGGCACGGCAACTTCGGGGGGGACTTCAAAGGTTCCCAAACCGGGTCGTAGTGCCAGAACGACGACTCACACGAACCCGAACGCTTCCACCCGAAAACCACCCCAGTCACTAGGGGCGGAGAGGAAAAGAGCTCATGCGGTTAGTTTCAGTGAGGAACAGGGGGGGATGCAGGTCGACGGGGTCAATAAGGTTCGAAGAGTTGGGTGAATCTAGGCGTTGGGGCGTGACGGGCCGAACGGGGGTTACAGGTCTGAGGTCTTCCTTTGAGAGGAAAGGGACCCCCGGTTTGGAGGGGGGTTTCGGATTTGTTGCGATGGGAGGATATATATGGCTGTAGTATTCGTACAGACCGTGATTGGCGGGCGCGCTGGATACACTTGATGTTAGACATTTTACCCCTTTATTCCTTTCCACGCCCGCACCCGACCGAGATTGAGAATCGGTTTTCCTATTCCTCTGAACAAGACTTACTCTTCGTACCTACTTGACAGTACCCTTCCAATAGAGTGTTAACCCTTTCCGGAAATTTCGATACACAAAGCCACCTTGACGCATACCCACTTCATATAATCCCTACCGACCATGTTTCTCAGGTTGAACTTGTTCTTGCTCGTCCTCTCGACTTGCCTCTCCGTCGTTCGCTGTTACCCTTCCCCGGCTCGAGGAGTCGCCTTGTCTTCGGAAGAAAGGGACAAGACTATGATGTTGACGCCCGTTAGAAGAGCGGACAAGAAGGAGGATGTCAAGGATGATGACGACGACGACGACGATGATGATTACAAGATGGTCTACTACAAGGACGGCGATTTCAACGATAAGAACGTCAGTATGACGATGATACATATCGGCAGTGAGTCCGTTTGGTTCGATCGGCAGAACTAGGACTGAATCTGGTCATCCCCGTGACATAGAAAAAGCTTGGAGTAATAATGGTGATCGAAGCGACGCGAGGAAAGAGTTCTTCCAAGCGATGGCGATTATCGCAGCGTCTGTTCAGGTAAATACGGTCAGACGGCAAGCTGCAAAGTCTCGAACCCTCACACATGAAACCTTCCCACAGTTCGAGTCGGAGATTTATCCGAAAGTGCTGTTGGCTTCCGACGACATCTCTACGATAGGCGGCCAGATCTCCAGCTTTCTCGTTCCCGTACCATACGGCGAAACCCGTCCGGACGACAATATCCAGCAAATGAAGGATTACCTGAATGTGGTCAAGCAGGATGTACCCAAGATGTGGGCTAAAGATATCAACGGTCATTTCGATACCATCATCAACGACGCCGTCAATGCCGCGCTTCCCGGCGTGCTGGCTATTTTCAGGGGTCCCGCTAAACGAGCGGCTAAGGCTGTAGTACACAAACAAGTCAACATGGCTGTAGGGGATCTGAGTGATGCCCTTCCTGACGTTCCCATCGATTCGAATGCTACTGAGACGGATTCTGACGAGGACGACG
This sequence comes from Filobasidium wieringae, assembly GCA_001600055.1. Lineage (NCBI taxonomy): Eukaryota > Fungi > Basidiomycota > Tremellomycetes > Filobasidiales > Filobasidiaceae > Filobasidium > Filobasidium wieringae. Next base: position 1,086,449 of record BCIV01000004.1, read on the forward strand.
CCGAGCAATCAGGCAGCTCAACGGTGTCAGAATGGGGTGATGACATCAAGGGTTGGTTCAACTCGACAGATGACAGTGACGAGGACGATTCTCCGAGCGTATTCCAAAAGTATTTCCAAAAATACCTAGGGGACGTGATCGGGAACTCGACCGTCGAAGGTGAATCATGGAACAACCTGTTCGGAGCGCTAGATGAGGACCCGGCTGGCGATGACTGGCAAGACAAAGCGGTCAACCTCGTGGAGCAGTACCTACCCGAGGAACAGAGAAAGACTTGGTCGGATGCGATCGCGAGGATGAAAGACGATGTGACCAACCAGATCCCGAGACCATACGATTTCTGTCAATACAACGTTTCGGGCGTCTCGGAGATCGCTGATCAAAGGAAATGGAGGTTCGGTTCGAAGGGCGCGCCGAAACAGGTCTACTGGCCTCACATGTTGACTCAGAAGATCAGGTTCGGCTGTGAGAACCAGATGCTGGAGAACTGTAACATCCCTTCGGCTTCGGCTTGGTTGATGAAGGATGTCAGCGACACGGACAAGGGGGATGACATGGCCCGAATGATCGATTGGAGTGACGTTGACGAGAAGAATGTGAGCGTCAGAGCGATGGCTTATGCGATCTGCCAAGGGACCGGTGGCCAAAAGATGTACGAGAATTTCAAGAGGAAGTGCGTGGATCTGCCAGAAAAGGGGAAGGAGTTGGGAAAGATGACATCCTGGGTTGTAGAGGTCGATAATTGGAGGCAACCACCTGCACCACCGTCACCACCGGCATGAATTGAGGGATTCCAAGACAGATTTGACCATGATATGCGTATCTCGTTGTACACCCAGAAGACCTATTCCACTATCATAACATCTATCCCAAGCCGATCACTCCGGTCCATTGATGATACACTTGATAGCAGCCTGAAACGGAACATAACCCTGTCAATCCATGCTACTCCCCATACCCCGCGCGCAAACTCACCTTGCCCTGATCGTCCTTCCCGGCCTGAGTGACCCCGAAAGCCTTGACGGCATCCTCAAACTTGAATCGGTGAGTGACGAGCGGTTTCAGATCGATCAGCCCTCGAGCGACGAGGGAGATGGCCATTGGGTAATCTCCCGGTCCGTATCTGTACGGAACCGTTTCCTGGTCAGCCCACTAGCAAGCAGTCGATATTGATTACGTCTGGGCTTACCGGAAAGAACCATGCATAGTCAATTCCTTACCGGCCACCAAATAAAGTGGGATAGTCACATTAGGCGCTCCCATCCCGACCTGAACAAAAGTCCCGCTATTCCAAGCAACATGGTGTCTCCATCAGTCCTCCATACCTCCCGACCCGAGTCATCGAGAAACACAGGCGACTCACGCAGGCTTGACCAAATGCAAACCCATCTGAACACAAGCCTCGGCACCGGTAGCTTCGATGATCAGATCGATGGCCGTTCCTCCTCTAGCATCGATCGATAGTTCTTGCATCATCGCCAGGGCTGCACGTTTAGAGTAATCTGGGCGAGATTCGTCGGCGTTCGGGGCGGGCTATAACGATGGGGATGACACGATTTTCGATCAGCCAGAGGATGAGAGTGAGTTTGTTGAAATGGGAAGAACGTACGGGTTGGTATATATCAGTCGCAGCATAACCCTTTGCGAAATCCAACCTCTCCTTGTTGATATCCACTGCGAAGATCTTCTTGGCTCCCAAAGCCTTTGCGACGGCCATACAGAGCAACCCCACCGGTCCCGCTCCAAAGACGACGATGTTTTGTCCCGATTGGAATCCTCCCAATTTCGCTACCGAGTGAACACCTACGGCTAGGGGCTCGATCATCGCTCCGTCCTCTAGGGTACAGGTGGAGGGGAGGGGGAAGACTAGGTTGGAAGGGAGGGAGTAGAATCGACAGAGCGTCCCGAGGGTGAAAGGTGGGGTTGCTGCGAAGATGATATCGGGACACAACTGCAGATCGAAATTGAGTCAGTAAGAGGTGATCGAAAAGAAGGCTCGGAGCGTGAAGAAGAAGGCCGGACGTACGTTGTACTTCCCACCCTTGCAGAACTCGCATCGCATACAAGTCGCACCGGGCTCAAGAGCTACTGCATCGCCCTTCTTGACGTTGGTAACGCCTTCACCAACTATCGTATCGAATACGATATATCATCGAGCGGTATGCAGAAAGAGGTAGTACGATTGAGACAAAAGGATGAAGAATCAGCTTCACTCAGTACTATATCTTGGTTACAGGGTCTAGGCTTACCGGAATGAACGTATCCGGCGGATTCGTGACCGAGACACATGGGCTGAAAGGTGACGATTGTCGTTAGTGAGTACAACTACGGATATCTTGAAAAAGGACCTACCTTGTCGAGGACGAAATCACCGATTTTACCGTGGTTCAAGTCTGCTCACATCGTCACATTCTGTCAGCGAGCTGTCGTTCATACAATTCGTCAGATACTTGCAGTGAACATCGCTTCCACCTGAATTATGATAGGACGATGAGTTTCGGAGAAATCAAAAGCGTGCATGAGGACATGATGTGCTCACAGATCCCGGTCTTCTTGACTTCGATCAAGACATCGTGATGTCCCAACTTAGGAACAGGTCTCTGCGAAGATGGTGTTCGCAGTCAGTCACAGTAGTAGAGACCTTCGGAGTGACTGCGACTCACATCCTCGTAAACGGTATCGTGGATTCCTCGAAGGACGAAGCTGGGGTTATCAGTTTTAGTCGTCATTGCTTCGTTCTTGTTCGTTTTTGCTCGTGCTTTTCAGTAGGATCGTTGGGGGACGATAGACGTGGCTGTTCTATCGAGTATATCTGTGAATGTAGGTAGAAGGAGTAGGAGGAGTAGCAGGAACGGAGTCAGACTATCCAGTGTCGCTTTGCCATTTGAACGTGTAACAACGACAACTCGCTCGGCGGATTGAAGTTACCGCAGGGTGCCCCGCTCGAGTGGAACCGCGAGTAATGGGCCGAAAGTGGACCGCATATCCGCCGACGGTCACGTGAGCGTTGCGTCTGAAACGCCAGCCGATCAACGAATGGAACCGGATCTAGGTGAAACGGGTCCTCCCGCTTTTGCCGGTCTTTTTGACCCGATCGAATCAGAATTGAAGCGGCCCATCGTACTCGTCATGAGAATCATCAACTCATATAGCCATGGGAACTATCCGGCTTGAACATATACTCTCTGCTCAGTCATTTGCGTTCGAAGATCATTACCCTTGAGAGCCCGTTTGGTTTCCACTGAGGTAACAAGTCTTAACGGAGCGAATGTGCACCTCGGAGGCTCCCCAACACCGTATATCTCGATATTTGAAATCATACTATTGTACAACATGTTAGTCTCTACGATTTCCTAATGATCATCACAACTGCCGCTTTCGCTCTCGCACTCAGGAAGCGGGACCCAATCGTGCGATGTTATAACCGATCCCGAGCAACAAAGCTGGACCCGTGACAAAACTGACCGCGACGAACAAGATACCTGCATAGATACCCCCCATCATGCCGGTCAATTGTTGTTATTCACAACCGACATACGATTCTAGGAAAACGACTCACGTGCGAAGAGTTGACCTGGACGATCTCTCGCGATCACTCCTATCATCGTCGGTTTTGGATCCGTCTGCATAGCAGCTGTGAATCCTTCGGGAGAAATCACTGATGGCAGAATGATCGATCAATCGGGTGGTCTCCGTTTGATATGACACGAGCACGTGAGATAGACCTACAAGTCCATTCGGGTTTATTGGGGCTGATTCCGGGCGCGGGTAGATTCACAGTCATGTACTTGTCAGGGTACCGATGAAGATGAGGATCGATTCCACGAGCGATGGCGACGGTTTCCTATTCGATCACCCGCAATCCAAGTAAGTCAAAGACGACCGATTGCATAAACTAGTGGAGCATGCCGAGATGAAGGGGGACGGCGTACCTGCCAACTGGACCCGACAGGTGCGATAATATAGGATGGGCTTTCCGACCATTCACTCGAATAATACTGTGTATCCGGTCGCACCGAGAGGTCAACAGATCGGTCATCGCCACAACCTTCCAGTCGGACTCACACCATAAGTCACAACCCTCTTCTCGTCGTAAGAGATGTTCCTCCCGATTGCGGCACCATCGTCATTCAAAAATGCCGAATAATTGGTCGTATCCACTCCCGGACCCGTGTAACTGAGGAAAGGACTTGCGGCCGGTATTCCGATCATGAACATGATGAACAGCCCTATCAACTGTATACCGCAGCGTTCAGTCGAGAACGATACGGAGCTACTGAACGTAAGGTTAAATCGGCTTACGCCTGGTATCAAAGCGCTCAAATCGTCCATCTTCCATCTGCTTCCGAGTTGCGCTTGGCCTTCGAGTCTCATCCCTTGTCAGCAATCTTTACCAACAGTGAACGGGGCTAGGAGAGGATTCTTACCGCTTGATTGCAGGGGTGGGTATTCGGTACCGACTAAAGTGCCTTCGTTCGAAGATCGATTCGAATCGAGAGAGGCCTTGCCGGGATATACCGTCTGGCTGGATGCTTCGTCTACGCAAGTCTCGAGCAATGCGATAGTCAGAGCAGGTCTCATGGATGAGTTTGTCGACGAGGATCCCTGCGAATTGTAGCCATGGGTTGATTGGATAGACTGATGAAGTACCGAAGCAATCATCATCCGCCAGACATCGGGATCACGAGGCATTCGAGGCCAGGTACGGGAAGAACCGAGAGTGGTCTTGTCCTTGTTCCCTTTCCCTTTGAACGCTTCGACGAGCGGTGCAAAGACGGAATCATCATCCGGAGCTTCATCCGAATAGTCTGTCGGCGCGGGGTTAGTAGAGTCGTTTGCAGGGTCAGAAGGAAGCAGGCATAGCTCTAGTCGAGCTGATCCATCCAGTGATGGAAATGATTGCCGAGCACGGGCGAGCGTTTGCTGTTCGCATGAGGACAAAGGACACAATCAGTACGTTATTAGTATCTGAGAGAATAAGGTATCGGGTACATCGTAATCATGTCCAAGAACTCCCAGTGCAACGCTTTCCTGAACAGGAGGTTTGCTGGAGGAGATCTTGTTTTGCCTATAATGCTACATAGCCCGGGCATCAGTGAAGCTCGTGACGGTCATCACGGGAAGCAACCCACTACGTAGTGTACGAATACTGGGCCGGTCTCTGCCATACTGTGATCTAAGGGCAGCCTCGATTGGGGGAATGCTACAGGTAAGCTAGGTAAGGTTATTTAAAGTGGAATCTAAACGTCGGATATGCTCCCCGGATGAGTAAGGGTTGCAAGTTTGCATCCGCAATCGTGCTGTGCAGTCACGTGATTCTTCCGGTAGATGCATACACCTGTGTGGCAAATCCAACGCTTCGTCGCAGTTGATCACTACCTCATTCCCGAATCCACGGAGTTCACAAGCGGAATGGATGGGAACTAATCGTCTCTGTCAATGAAGCGCTCTCCGCATCGAATCGTATGGACCAGATATGACCCAGGCGTCAGTCGCGCGTGTGTCGTCTTCCGGTTGGCATGTTGTACTGGGTTGTAATCGTTTCCGATCTCATATGGCTTGCGCCGTAGGATGTCAACCCAGTAGATCAACACGTGGAGGAAGAAAATGATATATCTCCTTTCTGCAGGTTTGCGAGAATTCGTCGGGCGCGATAAGGCCCACGGGATCAACTGTACTTGACGTCAGAATACGATACTCGTCATGTGTTCTGACCTAAAAGCTCGTGACCTCCTCAGCTTGCGCATCTCATAGTTCAACCGTTACTAGCAGTCAGCCTGCGGAGCTTGATCCTGGCCGTCACTTCCTTTACTTGGCCGACTGATACCTGACGTCATCGATGAGATAGGGCTAGAAGCCTTACAGCCCTTTCTTCTGACATGACAAAGGAGTAAGCTCAGCAACTAAATTTATATAAAAATTGGATCACAAGTAGAGTTGTGGAATTTTGCCTCAATCGACGCAATTGACGAATAGATATTCAACATGGCGGACCAAACCTCTACGGTATCATTCAAAGACACACTTCATCAGTCACTTAGCTTGGACGCAGATCGATGGTCGAAAAGCATAATTGAAGCAAAGAAATATATCCGTAAAGAATCCTTCGAGAAATCCTACCGGATCCTCCAGTCTCAAAACGAGATCGACGCTCTGAGCACCATTTCTAAAAAGATCGCGGAAACTTCCTCAGGACTATGGGGGCTTGATGCGAAATTAGGAAGCAGCATCTCTCTGGGGATGATGTCACAAGACGACGCTGTCACCTGGAGAAGTTCGGTCTTCGAACAAGCAGGATACGAGAAATTCCAGACGGACTTAGACCTCAGCAGGCAAAGTGCTCCAGATAAACTCCAATCCGTGATAAAGGAAGTCTTTGATTTCTACGAAGATAATCCAGGGTCCTTATCCGACGTCGGCGGCAAGGAACGTCTGGCTAAAAAGCTGGTCGTCCTGATGGAGTTATATAGCGCTCTCATGCCAAGATTTTGCTGTCGCACACCAGCGGCAATCGATGGCACAGTCCTCATGGAATGTTTCCAAGCACAAAAGAAGGAAGACCTTTCCGATGGATTTTCGACATTTTTTTGGCAATGATCGGGACCATGGACGGTCCCCACCGGTTTCCAGAATTGTTCGCCGAGGGTGAAGCAGTGGATAACGGTATGAAGGGCATGAGGACAATAACTGCGCTTCGTGAAGGTGCGAAAAATAAAGATTCACAGGATAATAGCCTTTGGCACGCTTCTGGAATATTGTGGGCAGCGATGACGGACTTGGATGAAGGCGGAAAGTTCGAATTCCAGATCATCAAAGACTATGCTACCAAACACCAGTGGTTTGAGCCGCAAGGGAGTTTTGACTATCAGTAGTAGCGTCCTCGTCTCTTGTATGTTCAAACCTTTGACTATAGCAAGGTTCTTGCCCGACTCTCTATAGGCGAGGTCCTTATGCTCGAGCTCACGTCGCACCCAGTACCTATAGAGCACTCTGTTTGGTCTTAGCGAAGAATGATTTCGTAAACACCTGATTCGTTTACGAGTGGAACTTAACGAGACCGTCTCATTGTCACGGGACTGAGATTGCCAATATGCTAGGTACAGTCAGGCAACGACAAGTCTCGCTCCAAAAAATCTGCATCTCCGTCCTGATCAGTTTTTCTCTACAAGAAGATCAACACAGTTGGTAACGACACATCGGGTCTATCCCCAATAGAAAAAGCCTGCTCAAGATCCGATTTAAGAGGCTCAGGCGGCTAAAAGCCTCCTGATGTGCTCGAGTTGTGGCAGATTTCGCAATCCGCCAATCCCCTTGGATTGATTGGGTCCATGAGTGGTAGGTGCTAGAATACATTTCTCGTTGCAATTCTGTGAGGATCAAGTTAATCCGCTTCGGTGCCAGATCAACCAACTTTAGCTGCATCAGGTCACGTGGAATGCGAACAAAAGATTAATATGGTACAGGCCGACACCGAGCGAATGATGTGAACGTGATCGTTTGACTGTTCGCAGACCGGAACCAGTCTGATAACACCTTCGCCCACAATAAGAGATCGTGAGCTCATATCATCTGTTGTGCTTGGTGCATATCGATCCGAAAGGACTATGTGCGACAGCACAGCGTCTGCTGACTGCGCGACTGTGCCCTGTGAAGACTATCCCTCTGATCCTCTTATCGCTTCTCGCTTCTTGACAAAGATTCAGCTTGCGTCAGTAGTAGCGTTTACCTTGCTCTGTGCATCTTATGCTTTCGTTCAAATCACAAGCTTGCTCAGCAGCGCGAGCCAGCTGTATCTCGACAGAATCTTGATCACGATTACAGGATGTCACATGGCCTTTGCTATAGACAGCTCGGTATGACCAGCTACAAGGATGTCATTATGCACGGATATAAACACTGACCGTGTCACCTTTCCCTTCCGATTCATCCCGAGCGTGGATAGTCACGCATATAGTTTCAAGATGTCGTCCTCCTCGAACTCCGTCCAGCTAAGCAGCATCCGCACCGTAACTGCCGCCGAATTATCATTGATGACTCGAAGAATGGAATCTCTGTCGGACGAAGCCTCCAAGCTTGTGGGAGACATCAGCTTGAAACAGCTTGACGAGTTCTCCAGCAATGTGGACAGTCTACGTGACGAGCATTCCGTGGTCGAGTCTTCACCTGAGGATTCGAACATCTTACTCCCTGACCAAGATTGCTCCCGACTCTTGACCATTCTTCGCCGGAATTTCCATGCAATGAGACTAAATCAGCTGAAACTCGTATCAAAGCAGTTCAAGGATATTGAAGGGGATATCTTGAGTGGATTTTCCATTTCCAACTACTCTGATGATATCAAGACATTGGCGGACATCGCGCACCGCCTACTTCCCCTTACCGGAGAAGGTAGCGCGTGGTTCGATGTGGCGGTCAGCGATATGCACATCAACGTAACGATCTGGTGTCGACTATGCCTGATCATGATTGGAGTTCGAAATGCGCAAGATTGGGATAACAGGCTTAGGCCAGCGATGAAGGAGAATAAAGCAATCTTTCAGGCCGATTGGCAGAGGTGGAACAGAATGTCGGCCATCTATCACACCTTTTTGTTGGATTGAAGGGTAGATTGCTCGGAGCCACATTTGTACAAAAGATGAAAGGCCGATGCTAGTCTCTGGTTGGTATAACTATATAGTCAAATCTTGAATAGATAATATCTTGAGCAGATATGTCTGGTCTGAAGCACCCCTAATTCCTTCTGGAATGGATAATACGATAGTGGAACGAGTAGGGCACGAGGTCATAAATTGAATCGCAACGAGTGTTGACAAACCTCATAGTACATGTTTTCTTGTATCGTGTGTTGACAGTACAAACAACGGGCCAAGAAGCCAGAAGCCTTTAGATGTCGGCGTCGATGTCGCGGCGCGAGTTGACAAGTTCAACATCGCACGACGCAGCTTTGATAAGTACAGATCGAAGTGGAATACATTTATCCTGATGTGTAAAGGGTTTTCAAATATTGTTGTGGTCTAGTAGGGTTGTCCAGGATTCTTATAGAGGACCGATCCCCGTACACCGGAGACGTCTGACGCGAACGTTCTTCGATCTACCTCAATCGCTTATCTTGCCGTGACTCGCGACATCGGGCAGGTCATCTGACGGAACGTCCCCGATCTGGCAATCCGCAGGGGCCAAAAGAGCTCGTCCTTTGTACTGCATCATCGCTAGGCTCGCAGTCGAATTGATCGTACCATGATGACGTAGATGTGCCATGGCTTCCGATTACTGAAAGGAGCGTTGGCCAGGTCAAGGGCGGCCCATATAGGTATATAATAGGGTGTACAAATCGAGATCTACCTCGACACATTTGACCAATATGTGACCCACTCAATCTCTGCAAGATGTCTTCCCTTCCCGCTTCCACCACCTATAGAACTGCGCAGTTATCTAGCGGAACGCAGTATCTGAACGGCCTGACTGATTACGTCTCCAGCCTAGGGCTCACCATGACCTCAGATGATTTCGGGGACACTTTTAGCAATACGAGGCACTACAGGACAACTGTACCAGATATGACATGGCCGGCAGGGGAAGCGCTCGGAGATGATACACTTGGGACAGAAGGGGCTTTACAAGCACAGAACGTCAACCTCGTCAAGGCTGGGCTGTTCAAGGCTCAAATGGCATTCATGGGGTATGCCGAGCGTAGCAGAAACGATCCTGAAAACCCTTTGACAGGTGACGTGGGATTTCTTGCCCTTGAGATCGACGAATTTATGGGAGCGGAGTTCCGAGATTCTTACTTTGATAAAGGGCAATTCAAAAATTACGTTTCAAGTTCTGGAGCGAATATTGTGGCTTGGATGAGGCTCTGTATGTACCTGTGTGGCTTGAAAGAAACGCAAGGCTTTGGGATCAATCATCTGAAGGTCGCAATGCTCAAAAACGAAGGCAATCTTTTGGATGTCGATTCCGTTGGCAAAGTCGCAGCATTCTTCATTGCTCTACACGCCGAGAAGGCCAGTGACGGGACCTACAAAATAAACCTTCCTAAAACAAGATAAACTGTTCTAGTCCTGACCGAGTAGTCTCGGCACAAGCGGATCTTGCAAGGCCAGACGAAGTACATCGCTGCCTTGAAAGCTTGAAACCGTCTATATGCGATCCTTGTCCTATGAAATCAATGTTTGCTATCAGAACTTCCGACCCAATCCTTTCCCTATGGTCGACAGGTAGCAGATTTGATGAGAATGGAATCGAGAAGTCCGCCGCGTACGTGTGTTGAAACAGCCACTGCGGTGGTGTCGATGTCGTCCAATCTCGTTCGCAGATCCATGACAATTCCCGGGACTCGCCGTCGATTCTCTAAGCAGGATCCAGTGCGGTTTTGCTTGTGGAGCGTTCAGTCGGTGTGCATGTTACAGCAGTAGTATATATTCCTGCGAAATTTCCAGCTGATAGGGAGCAGGTGCAAAAGATCCCTGAATTTCTACTCGACTCGTTGATATCGATGATCCTGCCGCGGTCAATGAAGATCTACCTGGCGATTCCATTCGCTAATGTTTCCAAAATGACGATGACGGTAGCCATCCGTGGAGAGCTCGATGGGATGTGTCAAGATATGTTGTATGCCGACTGACGCTGCGTCGAAAGAGCTACCGCTGCGGCGTTAATTGGCGTGAAGCCTCCTTGTTCACAGGTGAGACGGCGGCACACGCAGGTGACGCTGTAGAGCAGCAGGATCCCTGTAGAGGGTAGAGCCCTGTCTTGCATGTGAACAGGGTCGAGTCGCATGTCTGGTCGATACCGTACGTCCATCGGTCGAGAGGGATCGTTGCGACTGAGCGGACATCATCAACACGCTCAATCGACCTCATTCGACCATTCATGACCATCGAATCAATTCCACGAGCATCCCATCACTCAGCTCGACAATCTCTGTGAATCACAGCCATGCAGGCTCAACCTGCCTTCCCTCAAGGTCTTGCTCCACCTGCCATCCCCCCTCGAGCGAGATCAAGACCGGTCCCGACTAGGAAGAATAGCAGTAATTCACTCGCTCTGGAGAAGACTGGTGATCGTGTTGAGAGACGTACTTCCGATACTGGGGAGCAGAGGGGGAGGGTCGATCGGGTTGGGTCGGTCCCTTCTGGGAGCGATGGGATAGGATCGATTGGAATTGCCATGGAAGACACGGCGATACGAGAACAATCATCTTCATCCTCCTTTCTACAACCTAAACACCATGATCCATCCCAGAATCCTCCTAATTTCCTTTCCATGAACGACACCCCTCGACCTCTCACTGACGGATTCGATCCCGTTTCGTTCGAGGATCCCGATACATCCAACACCTTGACTCCACAACCACCGCAAATTCTCAGTTTCCCCAGGTTAGATGAGAGCAAGGGATTTTATGATGCGGATACATCAAGTCATCGAGAGGACGAACGGTATTCATTAGGAAGGAGAACAGAAGGGTCCCCAAGAAGAACGGCAAGAAGAGTAGGAACTCCCATTATCCCTGAACGAACCACCTCCCGTCCTTCCCTCGACCACAATCCATCCGATCAAGACCCCCACGACCCCCTCAGCGCCCCTCCCGTTCCTCCCCTAACGACCAGCGAGGGATCAAGAAGACCCAGCTCAAACTTGGCAAACCTCCCAGGAGGTTCGCATTCCTCCAGCACGACCTCCAGCTCCTTCCCAAGCCCCATAACCACTCCGCAAGAATCCCCGCCGTTCGCGTTTCACCCGCCGAACCCTAATCACCCCCTCGTACAGATCTCCAGTAGCAGTTCCTCCAGTCTTTTCAAACGGCCTAGAGGGAGCTTACCTGGTGGAGCGGGGTCGAGTTGGTCAGTCCATTCTCAATCCTCCAGTCAACCGGGCGGGAGTAGGAAAACCTCCGCTCCCCCTTCCTCCACCCCTTCTCAGCCCTCGGTCAACCCCTCGGGGTACGTCAATGCACGGAAAGCGAGGGAGGAAGAGAGACGGTTGGAGCTGGAACAGAAGAGGGAGACGGAGAAAAACGCTGGGATCGTCGTCAAGGATGGGTATAAGATTGTCGATGGGGTCGAAAAGAAACGGAGCACTAGTGGGGTTTATACACGTACGTCCGGGTCTTGTATTTCCTCTGTCTCTTAAGGGTCATTCACAGGACGGAAAGGCTGATTCGAAATGACTTTCCCTTTGACTCCATAGCGGCCACGTTCCCAGGAGCGACAGCTAAATCACGTACAGTCTCCGCAGGCATGTACACCTCCCACAACCCACCTCCACAAGGATCACCTTCCCCTCGCACCCCCGAAACGCAATACCCATTCCTCTCCTCCCCTCCCCTCCCCTCCCCCACCCCCAGTCCCTATTTCGGATCGTATGGCAGTCACGGCGGTAACAATCCTAGCCCAGGGAGGGAATCGCCCGGGTGGAACGGGGAGGAACGATCGGGGTTGGGGAAGAAGAGGAGTTTCGTTGGGAATTTGATCTCGCCCGGGTTGAACGGGATGAGGAGTATGACCGATGGGTGGAGGAGGTCTTCGGCCGATTCGACTTTGACTTCGACCCAGGGGATGGGGATGGGGGTGGGGGTGGGGGATCCCGTCTCTCCTCGCAAGACGAGGACGGGGTCGGCCGGTCTGGGAATGGGTATAGGGTTACAGGCGTCCGCTATGGGGTATACTCTCGAACCCCCCGAGATGGTCAGGATGAGGAGCGTTTCGGATCAAGCACCATATTCCACGCAACAAGGGTTCGGAATGGCAGATGGAAGGTTGGAGAGGGGCGGTTCGTTCTCGTCCGGTATCGTCAACCCGTCACAGCAATCGAGCCCTGGGTTCGAGACGGTCTCGGTACCGCCCCCACAACCTCAAACACAAACACGGCCACGAAACGTCAAGGGTCTTACCCTACCTCTGATGGATCTACATGGGGTAGCGGAACAGGCCGATGCACTGTCCCTGAAAGACTCCTTACCGAACGACCAAGTCACACCGGGCACGGGTGATGTCCTGGGCATAGTGGCAAAGGGAGTGCGGAGGAAACCAGTTCCACAATCGTGATCGCCTTGAACGAACCATCGCATCTTGTGAATAAAGACCAAACAGTTGTAGACAGTACAATTACCCAAATTCATTCCATAATTAACATGCATCTGTATCGTTCCATTCCCCACGAGGTCTCCCTTTCCGATTACTTCTTGTTCAAGTGGACCAAGACGTATGGGGTCTGTCAGAGAAAGAGACTTCAGTCAGTAAAGCAAGCACGATCGTGTTCTCCTCAGATGCCGGTGACTCACCTCGACATCCTCCTCGTTCTCGTCCTCTGCCATGATCTGCAAATCGATGTTCTCGTGACATTAGCATTGAATAGATGACTAACCCAGCTGAACGACTAACCTCGACGATGACAGCCTTCTGATGCGCAGGAATTGGCTTTTTCGATACGTTCTCGATCAACTCCGACATACGCATGGTCAATCGCTCCTTGGCCTGTGTAATCCAAGCTACTGAGCCAGAGTCACCTGAATGAGCGAGAGTGATGAACTTACCTTTTGAGGCGCGGTGAAAGAAGACCACAGCACTGATAGCCCACTCAAAGTCAATACTGTCCAGCGTGTTGACACTCGGTTCGCTACGTACTGCTGACACCACTCGAAACCATCGAGACGGTAAGACCCTCCTCCTTCTCAAAGTAGTCGATGAACTCCTGCAGAGTACCCTCCTGTAGATCGAATCGGTTCCACAATGTCCAGTTCTTCTCAGGTGGTCCGAACTATAAGCAAGTTAATCCATAAGTATCCGCGCAGCATGCCAGGAGGGAACAATCTTTACCTTGACGGGGGCGATGGGCTCCGAGAAACTGACAAATGGCAGTGCTAAGTTGACGAAACCGTTCTTGTACTGTTCGATATCCTTCTTCTCGTCGATGATCTACACGCATCTCGGAAGGTCAGCGTTCGTGAGTTTCGATTGCGGGTAGCCAGAACACACCTTGTACAGCTCGAGACACACCAACCCAGTGGCCAAGGCTGTCGTAGTAGCGATGGCGGGGATGATCTTTCCAGCAATCTGCTTGGTCGCATGAGAGGTAGCTGGCGAGATTCCGTATGCAATCGCTCTCAAGTTCGAAGCACTAGTGATCTGGGCAATATGGTGATTGGTATCATCATCCTTCTCGAACTCGACAGGAGTCAACCTGAAACCGGGAATATCGCTTGGCTTGGGGAGATCCGTCAAGACCTGATCCAAGTCCGCGTCACCACCCGCAGCCTCATTGGCTACAGGTTCGTTCTCGTTGACCTGAATCTTGACACCTTCTTTAGGCTTGAAAGCGGGAACCTCAATGGTGGCCAAAGTTTTCTTGAAGAACTCTTCATCCGCGTTCCCCTTCAAACCGTAGTTGAAGGCGTGGAGGTTGGCGGTGGCAACAATGTAGTCGAGCATCACGGGCTGCGAATCAAAATTGGTCAGGTGGGGCTTAGGTCTCTACGATTTGACAAACTCACGTTCTCCACACTAAACTCCAAAGGATCTGGGGCTCTTTTGGGGCCAGACCAAAATGGCTGACCGGTCGATGTCACCTGATCACGAGGCAAGTTGAACAATAACTGCTTGATGTTGTTGTTGTAATCTTCTTCGAACTGTAGCCTAGCCCATTTGATACACTCCTCAAAGCTCGTAGGCTTCTTGGTTTTCAAAAACTCGAGGATGGTCTTGAGCGTCTCGTATTGCTGTCCGGTGGTCTTCAAGGTATCGACGTAGTTGGTCTGCGACAAGTAGAGGTTGACGTTGTTGGGAGGGTTGACGAACAACGCATCGAATTGCTCACGAGCCCACTGAATGGTGTGCTCGATAGCGTTGGGGAAATTCTTGACGGTACAAGAAGGAATCGACTTCTCGGGAGGATCCTGAGAAGAAGAATACGATTCGGTCAAGAAAGGAATGACGACCTGGGTGTTGGCTTTCGTTCCCAAGGTACCTGACTCCAGAAGCGGCTTTTGGTAGAAAACACATCTGCGGTCCATGTACTGCCTGGCCGCAACGTTGTCGAGAGCGTTTGTGACACCGTCGATGCTGGCGAAGAACGCGTCACCGTACTTGTCTTCGGTGTCCTCGCCGACACGATCCTGATGGCTGTGGATCCTTCCCTTGAGATCGGGGTTCATCTCGGCTACCGCAGCAGCAGCACTCTCAGCCTTGAACTTTCCCAAATCCTTGGCACGGAACAAGAACTGCCTGTTCAAGTTACTCTTCTCGATCGTGTCCAAATCGGTGACCTGAATGTTACCGTGCCCGGCAGATCCAAGACCCATCATACTCCAGTTCTTGAGCATCTCACACCCAATAGCACCGGACCCGACCAAAAACTCCCTCGTCTCCTGGATCTTCCTCTGGAAGGTCTTTCCAAAGACAGCGACCTGACTGTCATATCGAGTTCCGGTAGGCGCACATTCCTCCTCCGATGGGATCTGCTGTGGCAAGGACTCGAGGGAATCGAAGTACAAGTTCTGTACCATAGGGTGGAACTTGGCACTACAAGCCTTCAAGACCTCCTGAGCGACGAATCCACCGATAACTGCGCACATGGGAGGGATCTCTCCCTTAGCCTGGAAAGCCAATTCGGTGATGACCTTTTCGTCAACTTCATCCTCCAAACCGAGATCCGCCTTTATCTTCTTAGCAAGCTCTACAAGTCCTTGAGCATCCTGAACGTTTCGCGGTCTAGGTAACGATCCGTGAGCGTCGACGAAGGCAGACAGAGACTGGAATCCTATGTGAAGTGTAGCAGGTCGATCGAACTTGGCGAAATCGGTATAGAAGTATTCTGGGGTTTTCAACGATTCTTTCAAGGTTTTCTAAACAATCACAGTGATTCATCAGCACTCAACCCTTTCCGAAGCTACTTCTGGAACTCACAAAAGCGATATCCTTAGGCATCTTGACCTGAGTGAACAGTCCTCCCCTTTCGTACTGTCCCAACCCGGTCGTATCCCCAATCGTAAAGGTGTAAGGTCCTTTGACCGTGACCTTCCTAGGCTCACACCCGTTCAACTCGTCCATCCCCTTGACTTCCGAGAACGTGACGAAATCTCCATCCTCCAGGCCGTGTCGCTGTTCGTCCAAACAGGTCACTACCGCTTCCTTGTCTTGATCGATCGAAGCGACGATTCCGGAAAGAGGGTTTTCACCCGTTGGGTCGACACAGGTGAACTTGGGACCAAAGTCGTTGAATGCGTAACTGAAGGGAGGAAACGGGAATCAGGATTCGTTCCTGCTGTCAAATCAAGCATAAGAGAACCTACCCGAACAACCCCCTAACATCCGCAGCGATGAAAGCGATACCCTTTTCCCTACAGAACTCATCGATCTCGACTTGTTTATCGAGCAGGGTGTTGGTCAGGACGACCACTTGAAACCCTTCGATCATATCCGTGGTGATCTCCCCCGATCCAGGAAGGTTGTGGATGGGGACGTAAGAGTTTAATTCGGAAAGACGGGGAGCGGTCACTGCGCCTCTTGGTTGTCCCAAGTCTGATTGTCGGAGGAAGAACTGTGGAAGAAGACGTGGTAGGCGATTTAGCAAGAAGTCAAAGTGTAGTGATTCTCATGACGAAAGCTCACTTGTGACCCCAGATCTTGTACTTCGACTGGGAACGGGTCATAGATGGTTACGCTCTTCACACCCGCCAGAGCGATGTTCTTTGCGATCTCTACTCCGAGACCTTTCATTCCGACTATCAGGACGTTCGAGGTTGCCATTCGCTTCATGGCTATTTGAGGCGAATAGAGATAGGTTAGAAGGAGGTAAAATGAGGCTGATGCAGAAATAAAGACTTGCCCTCATGACCTAACACATAGCTGGGACAGTTCGTATTTGATCAGCTTATGGGGATCTATATCGCTGAACAGCGGCAATGCTCACAGTTGTCGAGAGTACAAACTCTCTTCAGGCCCAAAGGGAATGTCATTAGCTCGATTATACTTTACGAAGTCTGCGGCGCGCTGTCTTACCGTCAACTACAGAACAGAAGAGAGACTCAGTCAGTCACGATCTTCGATCATATATTGAGTGTTTGTAGCTTACTCTGCTGCTCATCTACCTGCATTGCCGCCATTATGAAAGAGTATTTCTGTTTTCGGTTCTCTTGCTTTGTATTGAATGGTACTGTTCGATCTTTTTTCGCTGTTCCTTGAGAATACAGCTAGGAGTTGTCTAGATAGTTTATTCGGATGTTGTGAACGATTTCTTCTAGATTATCCAGGTCAATATCTAACCATTGGTGAAAGGTATGTGCCACTGGAATGAGGTCGAGCCATCGAAGGGAGAGCTGAGTAACCCAAACCTGATCCGCGGTGCATCATTTGCTGATGACGTGGACACGTTGCTGTCGCGTTTCATCAGCGCAGACTTGTCAGACTTGTTATTATAGCTTTTTCTCGTCACGAACTAGCAGACAAGGGAACCACTTGGACGAAGACATGTTCTCAGCTGCCGTGTCTCATTGCAGATCGATCTCAAGCTTTCGTCGCCTCAAAGTCGATCAGGGATTCTGAACAACGCACACAGCTTCTGTAGAAGCCTAGAAACGTCGGGCTCTACCAAACGTATCTTCAGATATTTCATCGCTGCGATACGTTACGATACATGACTGCGCAGCCAATCAATGCGGAAAGATGCGGGAACTTCTAGTTCGTACTAACGTCCTCCTTCCATAAATCATGGGATTACTGTTTCTTCGCTTCCTCGATTACTTCCGAGGCGATGTTAATCCTGCAGTTGCCCATAATTTCCGCGAGTTGGCGTTAGGTGTTACGAGTTCTCATTCATGTCGACCCTTCGAAGAATGAACACTCACGCATTGAGTCCCGTAGGATATCCACAGTAACCCATGACGTGTAAAAGGGCTTCCCTGATCTCCACTTCGGTCAGCCCGTTGTGCAGACCTAGCTTGACGTGGAATTTGAGCTGAGATGTCTTTTCCGTTGCTGCGAGGATCCTGATAGCGAAGAGGTGGTCAAAGATTGATGGGTCAATAACGTCAAAGGCGAAAAAAGGATTTGGGCTGTATACCAACGAAATCACTGTCAAACTCCTGTACTTCCTCTCCAGCCCCTCCCGATCCCAGATCGACCCGAACGCGCCACTAAACATGTGCTCATAACTGGGTTTCGCAAAATCCGATTGGGCAGAGAGGATGCCATCGAAAGTACCTGGGCTTCCATTGATATCGTCTACCTGTTAATCACTTGTAGCTCAGTGAAGTTACTAGGGCGAGTGATTGATGGGATGTAGACATACCACATCGCGAGCGTGAGCGAGGATGACTTTGCGTGCTTGTTCGACTTCGGCTTGGGTAGGGGAGCTCATTTTGATCGTGAATTGCTTGACAAAAAGGAACTGGAGTGAAGAGACAACGACGTCCAGCTACAGTACACCACAGCCTTATATCATGTGCGGCCTTGCGGAGTGTGTGGAGGCAAGGTGGAGGTCGAGGTGGAGGGCGGGAACGACGAGTTAAACTCAGGTGATGACAGGCGGGACTTTAAGCTGGCTTGGATGATACAATAGCGTTCTACTTGCGATGAGACCACTACGAGTAGAGGTATCTGAGGTCGACGAACTTCGCCCGCCAGATCTGCATGACGAGTTTGAGATTTAGGTGATGGTTTTCACCAGTCGTCTCTCTATTGCCTATGGTGCGCCTGAGCCGGGCGATGAAGCGCAGAACTACGTCGGCGCCGACACTGAAGAGGACTAAAAGCATGGATTCTAAGCTTGAAGAGGCAGATCAACGGGGACTTGAAGGTGATCCCGATGTCCCATTTGTTGAGATGAGACGACGGATGACCAAGACCGATAGGTCGACAACGTGAACAGAGGAAGAGGCCAGGGGTTTGGTACTGTAATGACGCGCGTGCGATATATGAAACCCGGAATCAGAGAACGACTCGTCATCAGGTGATCCGACGAGAATCGACCGAGTCATCTGCCGAAAGGTATATTACCGTGACAAGGGGAGATCTCATCCGTGGCCAGCTCATTCGTTCACTTGAACTTGCTTTTACCTTCTCAATCTACTTGGACACACACAGACATATACCTATCCCTACTCGCCACTCAACAACTCTAGCTACTCACCATGTCAACCCAAACGGTCAAGCTAAACACGGGAGCGGAGATGCCCGTCGTCGGATTAGGCGTACGTCTTTACGTCGTTTCCCGTCTGAATCCATCTTTGTGGCTGAACGAGAGCGATGCCGCAACTCACAGGTCTATATGGGCGATCAGAAGGGACAGACTTTTGATACGGTCAAGACTGCTTTGAATGCTGGTTACAGGCATTTCGACACTGTACGTAGGCGGATTTGAGATGGATCGAAAACGGAACTGACGTGGAGTGGATTGGTAAGGCGGCTTCGTACGGTACGGAGACTGAAGTCGGACGAGCCATTCGAGGTAATCCTGTTCCTCGAAAGGAAGTGTTCGTCACTACCAAACTAGCGTAAGCCATTGAACTGTCCAGTTGCTCTTGGCGACACCTTGACTGATCTTACAGATCGCTTTTAGTGGAGGAGATCATACTCGTGTCGAAGCAGCATTCTCGGAATCACTCAAAGCACTCGATATAGAATATATCGATCTTTTCGTCCGTCCCATCTTCCCCTGCTCCGATAATCTCACATACTAATCACCTTGATCGAATCAGTTGATGCACTGGCCCCAAGCTTCCCCAAGTAACGATTCAGAGGAAGCCATCCCTTACGGAACATCCCCTACTTTCGTGGAGACTTGGAAACAGATGGAACAGGTCTTCAAGAACGATAAACGATGCAGGGCTATCGGGGTTTCTAATTTCTCTGTGAAGAATTTAGAAATACTTAGGAAAGAGGGGGCCGAGGTTGTACCGGCTGTCAACCAGGTGTGTCCCGATTTCTAGATGTTCGCTTTTTCCTGACTGATGGACTGATATGTGATGGCACAGGTCGAATCGCACATCCTCCTCCCTCAGAACACTCTATCAGATTACTGCAAGGAGAAGGGGATCTTCATGACGGCCTATTCCCCATTGGGCGGCCAAAGGGCAGGCGTCTCGGTCGTCCTTCGTGAACCCATCTTGAAGGAGATCGGGGACAAGTATGGTCGATCTGCTGGAGCTGTGAGTCGGATTCCCTTCCACGCTGATCGAAGGGGAAGAGGAAACTGATGATTCGATCGTTGGGGGAAAGGTCGCGCTGAGTTGGTTGGTACAGAGAGGAAATTGGAGCGTTATCCCGAAATCGAGTAACGAAGGGAGGATGAAGGATAATCTCGACGTATGTTTCGCTCTTCACACCGTCTCGTTCGAATGATCACTGGCTAAAGAACCGCTCGATCCTCATTGCAATGACAAACAGCTGTTCAAATTGAAACCGGAAGATTTTGAATCGCTCTCAAAACTTCACGAGCAGCCGGGAAAGGACGTCCGGACTTGTCCCTCGACTTTTATCGAGACGGGTGTTGCGTTCGGATGGAGTGCCGAGGATATGGGATGGGAGAGGATCAAACAGGAGTAAAGAGCTTAGCTCTAGGTGGACGATTTGTACTGTACACATACTTAAGTGCGGAAAACATGACGTGATGTCCGCGATTCCGGTTCTATATGTCCACTCAGACCAGTGATCATCGAGCACCGCGCTACGGAACAGAATTGGGCGGGGGGACGTGTGACGGTAGTAGACTCTGGACCTCCTACGCCAGATCAAGAAATCCCAAACCGTTCGTATCGATGGTGGGCAACATCCATCCGTAGTTGATTCAGCGAGATATGACTCGGCCACTGAGCACAATGCGGTGTCGTGTGTTTACTTTGTGTGACCGGAGCGATCTGGACGGAACCGGTAGAGGATGATCGATCTAGTCATAATGCCTGATGCTAGTCCGATAGCTTCCAACGCTATAGGCTCGCGGCATATATAGTTCACTGAGTGACCTCGCTCGAGCAGAACAAGACTGTCCCATGTATCCTCTGCCAGGAAGACACTGCAATAAAGATATCAGAGGAATTCAAAATGGCTGAGCTTTCACCGGATCAAACGCTCGAGATCTTCGGTCAGCGACCTGCTGCAGGGATCGCTACGCCTTTCCTATTCTGCTATCGTTTGCCCGACCGCTCAGCCATCCATTCCATAGTCGGAAAATTAGAGGCCGGACTGGAGAGGTTGGTCGAGGCTTTTCCATGGGTGGGCGGTAAAGTCGTAGAGGATACGAGCGATCCTTCGATACCGCCAGTCTTCAAGATCAGACATCTGCCTCAGTCTCCACGGGTCATCATCAAGGACTTGAGCGATCTGGACGGTATTCCCACCATGGATGAATTGGAAAGACGAGATTTCCCTGCAGACTCGTTTGATGAATCCCATTTTTCTCCCTTCAACGTCCTCCCCGGTATACCAGAGCATAACGAACTACGATCACATCTACTCGTCATTCAGGCCAATATCTTGCGAGACGGATTGGTACTTACATTCATGGGCCATCATCAAGCGATGGACGGAACGGGACAGGAGCAGTTACTGTACTTGCTCAACAAGGCTTGTCGTCACGAGAGTTTCACGGACGAAGAGATTTCCACCGGGAACCTCGACCGAAGCACAATCGTAGTACCTTTTGACGATGATTGGCGACCTTCCGAAGACTCCAGATATGTCGAGAGTTCATCACCACGGCCTCCTCCCCATGTGACCTCGTCGCATGTTATCCCAACTGAACGCCAAAGGAAAGCGACTTCCCCCAGTTCTTCGATCCCGAAATGGGTCAACATCGCCTTCTCAGGCCAAACCTTGAAAGCGCTCAAAGCGACAGCACAGGCTGAGCTTGAAACTGGTTTTGTCTCGACGGACGACGCCTTGTCCGCGCTGCTCTGGCGAGGCTTGTCTAAGGCTCGGATAGCCAGGAGTCCAACCGAGACGATTAGCACGATGGCTCGAGCGGTTGATCCTCGTCGATACCTATATATCCCGTCTACTTATCCTGGATACATTCCCGGTATGGCCTATACCGCACTCACACTCGAGGAGATCACGCGTCGGTCGCTCGGTTCAATCGCTGCAGAGCTACGAGCTGCTGTGGATCCCAAATCGTCTGCGCTGAGCCGTCAGACGAAGGAGCTCGCTACCCTCCTTCATCGGGCTGTCGATAGGAACCCGATATCCATAACTAAAGGTCTTGATCTGGATCGAGATATCATGCTTAGTTCATGGGCGGGTATGAGATGTTATTCCTACGATCTCGGACTGGAATTAGGACTTCCCGTGTCTTTCCGTCGGACAAAGATGGGACCGGTTCCGAGCTTGATCTTCTTCATGCCCAAACGGAAAGATGGCCAGGTTGTAGTCAATCTGTGTGCGAGAGAGGATGATTTGCGACTGCTGGAGCAGGATGAAGAGTTTGTGAAATATGGCAAATTTGTCGAATAACGTATGAGCAGAAACTTGAACGATTATACACGTAAGACCTTTCTGTGTTTCTCGCATAAAACCTTACGTGCATCGGGACGCTTGGTACACTTAATGTACTAGTTCTTCACGCAGGCGCCTCGCCCTTGGCGAAGACACTGTACTTTGTCGTAAGAATCTTGCTAATCTACGGTAGTGTTAACGACGGGTCTCAGATACGCTCAAACGCAGATGGTCATCTGCTACTGACCTCTTCACAAAGTACAGCATATCTCGTATCGGCATTTTGCGGATCAAGCGGATCGTTCGCGGTGGGCCGCCATTGTATGTTCTTGTCTGGATGATAACGAGCAATGACCTTTAGCATGATTTGTCTGGAAACGGAACGATCTTTGTTGTCATCCGTTTCATCCGGAGCAGGTTCCAATTTTAGATCACTGCTGTTCACCCTGGACTTGAAGCGGTTATCGGACGATAACAATAGGATAAAGTCTCGATTCTTCTTCTTTGCAGCTAGCTCTAGATCTGCCAAAGTACTGGCAAGGGCTTGTAGGACAGGTCGGCGCCTGTTTTCCCATTTGCTATCCTCTTGTCTTTCTAGCTTAAGACGACGTTCCTCGATCGCCTGCACACACTCGTGATACCTGGTTACATGTGAATTTAGCTACATCGCGCTCAACCACGTCGCGAGCTTTCTCATACCATTTCCCTGTCGGAAGCGCAGGAGTCAGTGACGCAGCCATTTGTACCCCTCGTAAATAATAAGTATTCGCCCTGTAATAGCGAGTATGACCCGAATGAGTGTGTTACATAAACCGTACAGCAAGATCGTACTGACCTTGTGGGTATCAGCAGAATCTTCCTGTACAAGTGAGCGATCTTGCATAGCGCCTGTATTTCCGCCTCGATATCTTTCTCGACCACCGTGTTGAGTGCATGTCTATTATACCTAATCGGCGTGGATCAAGAATCAGGACATTGCGACGGACCTGTAACTATCTTGTGCCAGCAGAGCGGCCTGCGCAAATTCATCAGGACTTCCATCTGCGCCCGAAAGCGCTCGATCGAGCAGTCTATCCCCGTCTGTCATGTATTGGTACCCGCTGCATATCGCGATGTAGAGGTAGTATTCTTGCAATCTGATTGAGAGATCTTTCTGTCCCGGTGAGAGACGGGATTCTCTCTCGGTCGCGCATTCCAAGCCGGACAAGCAGTCTATCAAGAGGTTCTTTGTTGTTTTGAAATCCGCTTGTTCGTAATCCTGAACAGCGATGAGAAACTGTGCCTCGTACTTCTCTTGATCAGCCAGATGTCTGGATTTGACTAGACTCTGGACGATAGGTCGGGAGGTTTGAAAAACGGGTCTCATAATCGGTTCGAGAGAAGCCATGTAGGCAGACTTCGATATCAAAGGGAGCCGGTGGTACGATAGGGACTCGAAGATCTGACTGATCGTTCGCGCAATCTGTTTCTCGATCACTTCGATAGGTTCTTTTGTTCCTGAGTTTTCATTCCGGCGAGTGAATTGTAGGACAGTCACCATCTGCTCCAAGTGGTATGCAATCTGAACGGGACTTCCTCCTTGCAGTCCTTCACCGAGGTGTAACTCAATGGAACCGGACTGAATGTTCGGCATGTCAGGTCCAGCTGCTCATCTTCCTACTGGAGGATGTCACTTACATGCCCTTCCATCAATCCCATATAGACATCAGGAACCGCTCCCGAGCCTTGAGCTAAAAGAACTGTTTCGAAGCATCTCAACATCTCCGCAAGACGTATACCGCGGACGGCCGGTGCGACGCCTGGAGCTCGAGCTCGTTTCTGCGCCTCGTGACAAGCCTGCATGATGAAGGTCGATTGAGTAGCGGGTATGTTCGAGGTTTCTGTCAACAGTCTGGGATGTTTGTAATGACTGTTGGGTCAGAGGGTTGGGATATAGAAGATAAGTAGCTTGAGGTGGATATAATCTTAATTCTGGTTGAAGTGCTTCTTGAACTACCTCTTCCGCTGGCGACACGCGTTTTGATTCCGCGCCAGCCCTAACGATACAGGATGAAACACTCGGAATGCCCTGGATACGCGATTCCGAGGATGACGGGTGGTTCACAAGCACTTCGCAGCGAGAGCCGATCGAATTGAGTGTCGCTTGAGGTTAGAAACTGGTGAGTTAAGTCGTATTTCATTCGGCCATCATAAGCATTTCGTTACAGATAAGTATAGTCTGGAGGTGAAAGACGAGCAACTCGTCCCGCCTCTACTCAATGATCTTACTCCAATCGTTGCACTCGACGAATCTCCTCCAAGTCTTGACCAGCAGTCTCAGAGAGTACCTTCTTTGAAGGTCCAACATCATTCCCTCCGTAGTCTACCATGAAACGAGGTCGTGCGTGAGCAAGCTGTGCCGACGTCTTCTTTTCGGGAAAAAGGATGAGACTCACAGCCGAAATCGGGGAACCACTGGATCATCTGCGTCAATTCGTTTCCTACTGCCGTTTTAAACTGGTCAGGATCGACCGAGTAGAACGCAGCTTTCTGCCCAGTGACTGCGATAAAAGCGTAACGGATGAGGGGAAATCAGTACCGACTCTAGATGCAACTACGAGCGGCGGTCTCACCTTCACCCCAGATCTTGGCGAGCTCGCTCATAGAGATCTCATCCCCGCAGGCCAAGATTTCTTCTCCAGCCAGGACATCCGATTCGATCGAACCGACAACGAAAGCTCCGTAGTCGTTCGTTTTACGTCGATCAGCGAGACCTTGGAATTGGGATTGGCTGGTGCGGCAAAGACGAAAGAGCCATCATTTTGCTATGATTCATCAGAAGTTGGACGGAGATCTAGGTCAGTGTCTGGAAGGACATGAGAACAAAAGGGGCAGATGAGGAACGGACCTTTCTGGGTGCCGTCGCCCCCAAGACTGGCTGGCTGAACATCTACGACCGGGACTCCCAGTTCTTTCGCATAGTCTGTGATTTCCGCCTGGATTGCGCAAATCAGCTGCATTCAGACTAAAAGGAAAAACTCCCAAGACTGACCTTGATATCGATGTGTTCCACTGCGGTGTACTTTCCTCCCAACCCCTTGGTGACGTTGACGATCCCGGACCGATAGACCTTTTTAATGGAAGGTATGGATTTGACGGTTTCCATAAGGAGACGACCTTGAGCTAGTTCGCCGGAACGACCGTGTTCCCAGAAGTCCGTGACGGCCTGAGTTACAGGGGTGATTCGAAGTGAGGAACGAGGAAGAGGCGGGTAAGGGGAAGCCATTCAGCATTTTCGCAAGAACAGCCAGTCGGCTTTCGAGACTTACGAAAACCAAGTCCTGCCCATTAACAACTTTCTTGATGCTCTCCTTGTCGTTCAACTCGGCCTTGACGACTTCAATACCTCGTTCATGCAACTTCTTTCCCGCTTCTTTTGAAGGGTCACAAGTGACCGCTCAGACGCGGTAGGCTTGGGACTGGAGAAAAGGTGTTTGATCACTGATCCGCCTTGAAGACCTGTTGCGCCGAAGACGGTGATTGTAGTTGCTGACGGGGAGATGGGGGGCGACGATCATTGTTGCTGTTGCTTTGGGTGGATTTAGGGCTATTTGTTCCTTGTTCGATCGACGAGGTTGATGGTGAGATTTCAAGAGGAAGAAACATTTGCTGTATGATGTGCCGTATATTTATGTATACAGACCGTTGGCCGTGAGAGCTTGGTCATCCGATCGTCCGCTGGCCGTCCCCGTCTGTGTTGGCTGGTTAGTCATCATCATCAATGTCGTGAGGAAGGGAAGGACGTTTGAAGCCTGATCGTTGTTGAAACTCCCTTACCAATCCCGTTCGCTGAGAACGATGAGCCATACGATGCCCGCGCTTGGAGATGGCCGACCAGAATGAGGTCCTTGCATGACGAATGTGACCGTGATGAGTTGACGGGTGGCTGACCACTGCCAGGGACTGAGTGTTCGACCAGCAACTGTTGATGTGGCTTTCAGTGCAAGTGGAATCGGTAGATATGGTTGTTCAGCATACGGTAGGTCGCTTGCGGAGATCCCACAGCGGACATATATACCGATCGATGTCCGATTTTGCTGCGGGTACTTGTTGTTCCGCTGATGTACTTGATGTCACAACCCCTTCAGCCATGCTCAGCCATCCTTCCTCCCTGACTAGTGCTCTACCCATACATTTCACTCATCATGTCCACCAGCCAAAGAGCATGCTTGCGATGCATTACCCGGAAACGCAAGGTCAGCATCCGTAGCAGTCCAGCAAGGTGCTTGATGATATCGCCGGGAACCGATCAAACCAACTTGAACCGCATATCCTGTTAGTGCGATCATGGTCTTCCTGAATGCAAATCTTGCATACGACGACAAGAGCAATGCTCATATCCCTCCGAACCGCAAAGAAGGTGCGTTATGACCTCCTCAATCCGCGTCAAGTTTGTGCTATGAAACTGATCACATGGAATCTCTCTCTGATCAGAGGTCCGCTACGTGGGTATACCCAACAACTAGAAGCTCGAGTGGAAGCATGCGAGAACGCTCTTTTCTTTGTTTTGAACTCTCACGACATCCGTTTCAATTCGACGGGGAGCAGCTATCAAGAGGTGAGAACATCAAGTGCACACTTTAAACGATGTTTGTGACTGACACGACTCTTCTCGAACAGATATCGCAACACCGCCCAAAAACAAAGACTATAGACAAATCGAAACGAACAGAGTACTGGCAGAGGACACCTTTAAGAACAATGTCAGATCTCAAGCGATTTTGCGCGGAGAGAAGGGACTGGATCGGACTGGATGATGGGCAGGTCAATGAAACTCCGGTCGGATCATCTTCTGACGAGGAGGACGTCAGATCAGGTCAATCTTTGTCCCGAGAACAGGACTCTCAAAGTCACCAGTACGTCCCTTCCTTGAATTGTGATGCGCAGTAACTCACTACCGTTCATCAAGCAGACAGCTGGATCGAGTTCTTGACAGCTCCTCGTTGACTACAACGCTGGTAGCCCATGAGTCCGACCCGACCGACAGGCTTTCGTTTGCGTCCGTAAACTATCGCAATCCAACCCATTCAGCTGACGTACTAAGAGAAGAAACGGCTTATCCGAATTTGGCACTATATCAGTCACACGTGTCTGCCTGGAACGATGATCGCCAGGAACATACGCGGTATCTTGAAGACTTGCAGCCTGCTCATAAAAGGGACGAGATCTGGAACGATGCTGTTCTGACTTCGAGAGGCGCCGTGGGCCATACTTGCCTAGTGGCAGGGACCGTTTTATCCGACCATCAAGACTCGTCTAACCGCCTCACAGATTTGGCTCAACATCACTATAATGAGCCGTATTCGACAGTCGGTACACGGCAGACGAGTATTGATCCTAATGTTGACTCCCGAGGAGCGGTTACGCGAAAGGATGCTTTTTTCTCCATGCGTCCGGCCGGACATACCTTGCGATCAGGATCGGATCGAGACCTTTTTTGGTGAGATCGATCGAAGGGTCTAGCAAGACATTTGTATCCATATCGATCTACATTCCAAATTTCTTGAAAACCGTTCATTTCGCCGTCCTACTTACAAGTTTCCCTCACGAAAGCTGCAATTCGACATCTCATTGACAATCTACAATACGTATCGCATCTCCGATCGCTCGCCATTCTCCTCCACCTCGGCACTGTCCCTTTCGTCCATCTTCCTGTTCTCTCGGGCTAAACACCAGCGCAAGATCAAGCAGAAGACGACAGCTACCGCGGCCATGACGGTGTTGGTGGCGAACGCAATCTTTGATAAAAGGGTTTGGGATCAGATCCAGGTAACGACCTCCCAGCAGATCGGGGAGGACTCACTGTATAACGGGGCGAATACGATTTGTCATACAGGTACGGGGACCAGACCTGCGCGACTGCATGGCAAACGGATCAGGTCAGGAATATCTCATCGTGACTACCTGAGAACGTACCATTGCCTAACGAGTTGACGATTGCATAAGCGGCCGCACGCTTAGCACGAGGTCTCGAGAACGTGGAACTGATCCACGCAAGGGCGACGTTGTAGCTACCGAACAGTCCCCCAATCATTAGGAAAATGGAGAAGTATCGTGGACCGGTGGTCTCGGTCGTCACTGCGATGATGAAACTGCCGCAGATCGGTGAGTTCCGTTCAAGAGGAAATGGCATAAAAGGCTTCTCACCCGACCATACCGAACGCAATGGGGGCTAAGAGGTGGTAGCACCGCTCTGGCTTGCGATCGGATGACCAAGAAATCGCCAAGGCAAGGATCGCGGCCAACAAATAGGGGGGTGCCGTTAGTAATAAACTATATGACGCATGATCAGCTCACGAACACTCCGATCAACCCACCCCACAAAGGACTTACGTGTTGACCTTCGACATACCAAAGGTAGCCACGACGGTCGGTATGAATTGAGTAACAGCTCCGGCGGTAGTTTTGGTGATGATGATCACGGCCAGCAAGTATAGCTTGTAATCGAAAGCGGCAGCTTTGAAACTCTTGAACAAGGACATGGTTTCCTCATCTCTGACTCCAGTGTCGCGTTCCAATCGGTAAACAGCTACAGCCTTCTCACGCAAAGACAACCACTTGGTGCTGTCAGGAAGGAGTATTGTCAGATAAATACCTCCAACCGGAAGATCACTGCTCTCTCACGTTGCGGGATAATCTGGCAAGATGAAGCATGAAATACCTGCTGCTAAGACCGTGACACCCCCTTCGAGGATGAAGAGCCATCTGCGCAGATATGATCAACGGACATGCCATCTGATGGGAAAAGGCCCTCTTACCTCCAAGATTCCAGACCCGCGAGGCCATCCATACCCTTTTGAACTCCTGCGCTGATCAAACCCGAGAAAGCGCCAGACAATAGGGAGCCTGTGTATAACTTTTCGAACTTCGTCAGACGTGTCTGTGCGCACATACGTTGGTGTCCGGACACTCACGATAGAAGTTCTGAACTATGGATTGCAGCCGCAAATATTAGTGGATCGGTCATATCTTCAGTCATATATCGCACGTACAGCCAGTTCCTGTTGAGCACACGAATCTTGCAATTGTCAGCTGCATATCTGATTTCCGCTACAGCAACAAAATCCGGCTTACCTTCTTAGTGTACCAGGAAGAGAGCAAGAACAAGGCACCAGGAAAGTAGGGCGATTCCGTGGCTCCCAAGAAGAAACGAATGATAAGGAGGTGCGTATAGTTGTCTGCCGCAGCGGTACACATGCTGACTCCTCCCCATAGCGCTACGAACCCAGAAAGATACAGACTTGGGCGAACTTTGGATAGGATCAGGTTACTCGGGACCTGGCCTAGAATATATCCAACGAAGAGGATGGAGATCGCGGTATTGAATTGAGTTCCTACCAGCCCTAAATCTTCTTCTAAGCCTTGGACACGCGCGGAGCTACCAATGATGTCAAATTAATATGAAGCGTATAGATCCGTCTTGTGTTGAGAGACTCACGCGAGTGCATTTCGATCCAAGTAGTTCAATACGAGCAAGGTAAACAGGACAGGAAGAAGACGGAGGTCGATCTGAAATTCAATGTTAAACGGAGTCAGGTCTAGATCTCTTTCGGGCCTGGAGGTCTCCCTCGATACCATCGTCGTACCTTTCGCGTCAGTCGCTTATCTAATTGATCAAACTCCTCTTGTGAAAGCGCAGCTACCACGCGGATCTCCTTCTGAAGTGGAGTTTGCTGCGATTCCTGTACGACATTGTCCTCTAAATGCAAGACCTCAATCTTCTTATTATCGGGGTTGTCGTTGTCATATAAGGAGGATCGACTATTGGGGGGATATGCGTTTGACTCCATTGATGACATACTTGACCGGTTGATAGTGCTCCAGTCAGGATCAGTAAACTAAATATTAAGAGGTATTCTGATTTGATTGCTATCCTGACTGTCCTATATATCTCTTGCGGGGCCCTCGGCAATCCCCCAGAGTTAACGTATAACAACCAGAATGAATGGCGTTCAAGTGAATCTTGCGGACTGATACTGTTCCGCGTAGATCACTTTGGCGGGAGCGAAGCTAGGCGGAGTAGCGTTCCTCCGCCGGCAGATCTGGTACTCCTCAGGAAACTTACAATATATAAGAAGATTCAACATAGCGGCTGAGCAAACCATCGACCTTTGACATAGATTCATCACATTCCCGAACACAACTCGACCAACTATCGAAATTACCCAAGCATCGACATGTCTCCGTCTATGCCCGACAATTTCAACGGACAGGAATTTCCAGATGGCTATGCCGCACCCCGTGAGTTTCAACGTTGCAACCGTTATAAGCTTTGCATTGACGAGGAAGTTCTCTTACAACTCAGCTGAGCGAAAGCAGGTGTATAAGATTGCTCAAATCGGTGCTGACGGGATCGGTCCTGAAGTGATTGATGCTGGGGTTCGAGTTATTCATGCCGTCGCAAAGAAGCTCGGTGGTGCGACTTACGACTTTAGCAACTTGGACTGGTCCTCTGATCGCTACAAACGCACTGGGAGCTATGTCCCCAAGGATTATCTAGAGGTTCTTCGGAAACACGACGCCATTTTGTGAGCACGAGTGTATTGTACCGTTTTATGCATCTAACTTACTACTTTCGACGACACATAGCTTCGGAGCAGTCGGGGCTCCAGATGTGCCGGATCATATCTCCCTTTGGGGTCTGCGCTTGGCTATATGTCAGCCGTACATGTACGCGAATGTGAGGTAAGCTCAGATCGATCGGGCCGTGTCTGAAATTATATAGAAACTGATCGCCTACTTGAATATTCAGACGAACTCGTATCCTACCAGGAGTTGAGAGCCCTCTCAAGAATTGCAATCCCGGAGATCTGGACTGGTGCATAGTCAGAGAAAACTCGGAAGGCGAATACGCTGGTCATGGAGGCCGCTCTCATCGAGGATTGCCTCATGAGATAGGAACTGGTTAGTCACAAGACACATATGACATATGACCCGTCGATCCCAGTCGCGTCGGACTAACTTGTCCGTACTCAATAGAGGTTACCATTTTTACTCGAGTCGGTATCAAACGTATCGCCACTTATGCTTTCCAACTCGCGCGATCTCGGCCTCGCAAGCTCCTGACCTACGTGACTAAGTCTAATGCTATGCGCAATGGTATGGTCCTTTGGGACGAGGTCATCAACGAAGTTGCGCAAGACTTTCCAGACGTGGTATGCTCGATGCCGTAATAGAAGGCTCTCCAGTTCTAACTAATCTTTCGGATAATCCTTCTTCGTCTTCAAAGACTATGGATCACATGCTGGTTGACGCTATGACCGTTAGGATGACTCTTCATCCTTCAAGTATGGACACCATCTTGGCGACGAATCTCCATGCGGATATTCTTTCCGACCTAGCTGCAGGTAGGTACAGCCTCATTCCACGTCCGATGACAACTTAATTATGTATGACGATGCTGATCGACTCTTTTTCGCATACTACAGCCTTGGCTGGATCCATCGGAATCGCGCCTACTGCGAATATCGATCCTTCCAGAACCATGCCTTCCATGTTCGAGCCTATCCACGGATCCGCCTTCGACATCACTGGTAAAGGTGTCGCCAATCCTGTCGGCACGTTCTGGAGCGCTTGTGAGATGCTGGATTGGTTAGGCGAAAGACAGGCCTCCAAACTCATCATGAAGGCGGTTGAAGAGACTTGTAGCAAAGGGATTAAGACTAAAGATCTCGGCGGCAACGCGAATACGAAAGAAGTCACCGATGCCGTGATCAAATGGATCGAGAAGTCCTCTTGAAACGATCCGAATCTTGTCGTAACAACAGAAACGCTAGACCTGTTACTTGTATATATATCCCTTGCTCTCGTTTGATTATCGAATTGATCTGTCTCTGAGCGAGCACATAGTTGCCTTCCACAATATGCTAACACTCAACAAACGCAGAAGTCATGTAACAATTTTTGCGTGGGTACGACCTTGTTCGTGCAAAATATCGATATCAAATTGTACACACTACACCGAGCGCCCAGTCTCACCAGGGAGTTGTCTTCTCGCTGTGTCATTATATCTTCATGTATTTCATAAGGCTGGCGAGTTTGGGATCGACATGCGGTAAGCCCACGAGGCATTAGGATTCAATTCGAAGGATTCGAAGTTGAATTGAAAGTCCCCTCCTAATGGGGCGCCTTCTTCCGGAAGGGCGATATCCTGCAGCCAAAATTCAAAGTCGTCTGGCAAAATCGAACTCCTACCTGGAGCGTTCGCGTCGTCCAAGATCTATGACGAAGTGAAAATGGTCACTGAATAAGATGCCGGTATCGGATTGATATGCTAGCATATGCTAGTTTGACTAACCGGATGGGTATGCGAGACGACTTTTCCAGGTGAAACGAAGCAAGCGACGATTTTGATGAGGGGTTTGAGATTATGCCAACGCTCATCGAGATGATCAAGCAGCTTCAAAATACGATCGAGATCCCGGTGCAGACTGCGGTTAACCTTCGGATCATCAGAGCTATCGCAACGAAGCAGGTTGACTACACAATACGTACAGTCTTATTGAGCTGTCCGATTGTTTCTGCTTTCTCGCCCCGTAGACTAGAATTAGACTTCCAAAGAACAGCATATCCACGAAGCCCGGCCAGCACAAGTCATCAGCATTGGCGACAAGCTGTCTTGTGAGAGTGCGACATATCGTGCGAACGGATGATATGCTGGATTGCAAGGCTGCAGTATATTGTACGGCAGAGGGCGAGATCGAAAGCACCGGACGATTGAGGTTGATAATTTGCTGATGGTACAGGCATGTAAGTAGGGTGGAAAATTGCTGCGTATGCATCACCGGCTCTGAATCCTGCCTTGATGATAACGGGAGCTAGTTTAGGAGATTTCAACTTTTAGATCAGACGAGAACATGGATGTATATGCGTGTGCCATCTTACTTGATCGTCAGGGTCTATACCCAAATCATTCCACCACGTATCTAGTTCCGCTCGCAGATACAGCGCATCTTCTACTATACAGGCACAAAGCTGATATTGTGAGTTTCAAAGACAGCGAGATAGTGGCCTGATCTTGCTCACGTTGTTCGCAACGAAAGCGAAGGCTTTTGTTGAATGTCTCCATTGCCCTTCCTATCATTCCTGCCATCTTGATGAGGGCTATGGTAGGCGCAAGGCGCTCTGCATCTCCCTGATCGGCATCAAAAGCTGGTTGTCGAGCGAATTCAGACCCTTCTTCTCGGTCCATTGATGGTCTAGGTGCGGAAATGTCGGTATCTGCTTGTAAAGCAGTCAAGGGAGAAGTATCCATCCGACGTTTCTTTGGTGCCAATCTGCCGAAGTCAGTAGCGCCGTCATGTTTGCGTTTATTTAGTCTTGTCGAAACAATTTCAGTGGGCTGACTATGATCACGAGCGGGGTGAACAGGAGAGACCGAACCGTCTTGATGCTTTTCGATTTCACCTGGAATACACGTGTCGATATCGGTGTCATTCAGCATGATCGGGATTCCAAATTCAGCAGACAGAAGTCGGTCCATGACATAAACCGAGTAGAAGATACGTCGTCGAAGCATTCGCTCTTGCTGGGATTGGAATGTCTGCTGAAACCGTATTGGGCAACGATGAAGTCCAGCCTCATAAGTGATTTCTATGGAGTTCCAGAGGGGTACCAAATGATAATGATTCAATTACTGCTCCGTGATGGGGATTACAAGGCCTGACTGACTGATAATGATGCCGCCTATATGCATAGCCGACCTAGTTTCTCGCATCCCAAACAAGCACAACTGCACCGCCAATAAACCTTGTAATCCCAAAGTTTCCGGAATTAGGGATGCTAGACAGAACATAGATATCGCATTGGCCGAGTGCAGTACCTGCTTGAAATCTTGATAGTAGAGTGGGGATTTCGTTGCGATCGAAGTATCTTGACAGCCGGGAATCGGAAAGCTTCTGCCACCTGATGACTTTCCTAGCGTCAAGACCGCTCGAAATATAGTGGAGATGACGATAGCTTCTTCCTGCGAAGTACCGAAGAGCGCATCTAGGCTACGTGCGTCGATGGACACAGTGAAGTCCTGTTCCTCTGTGATGCTCGCTATCTTATGTACAGGCTCGAACACTCGTTCTAACCGCTCCGATAACGTGACACCGTCTAAGAAAGGGAAAAGTGGATGCCATTTCTGGAAGTAATGTCGGAAATGTATGCGTATAGTCTCTTCATCCGAGAAGTCCTTCACTTTCAACGGGCCGCTAGTATCGGTATGCGAAGTTGTGCCGAGGGGAGTATCCGGTTTTCGATTGTTACGTGCTATGAAAGCTTCCTCGATTTCTTCTTCTTGAGCAGCTGGAGAGAGCTCGGTCCTCAGTGTATCGGCCAGATATACACCGCTTGAGGAACCGGCGAATCTGGGATGCCCATTCTGAGAGGTCGATATAGTACAATCTAGTTCGTCACTTTACCCAGATTTTTGATTTGATAGATCCGCTTACAGGGCCGATGAAGAATCTGCCTCGTTCGTGCGATACGTTGTGTTCTTGGCGTTGTTGCGACATTTCCTACATTGCTGCTTGTCAACTTTATCCAGAAGCCAGGAGACAGATCGAAGAGGTGTACAATATCCAAGAACTGAGCATCGCACGGTCCGTGCGTTCAGATGAGACTCTTCCGCACGGAACTGTATTGCTCCGCAGGAAATAGTTTACCAGCTTATAGGTGTCACATGATGCGTAACGGTCTTCACCCTCGCTACATAGCAGTTACTTTAGTAGTTTATTCACATAGTTAGCAGTACTATTGTTTCCCTAGTGATTTCTATGGGAAACAATAGGTTATGAGCCCAGATAGTTTATCCTCCGTCTAATGAAATCTGATTAGACGACGTGATCACTTGACGGTGAATGGATGGACCTCTATATACGCCTTTGGGGGTTAGGGGTTAGAACGTGGTGTAGTACAGTAGAGAGCGTCTAGTTACAAGGTGTATTCGATTCCTAGCTATCCAAACGAGTCGTGCACCTTGTACAC